>JAPMUY010002206.1:117500-206051 GCA_026901105.3 Galaxias olidus
GAGGGATGGACAGACAGACAGACGGATGGATGGAGGGATGGACAGACGGACGGATGGAGGAACGGGTGGAGGCTGTGAGCTGAAGCCCTCAATGGGAGACGCACTGGGCTTAATCCCAGCAGACTAAGGGAGAAATAAAGACCACCAAGGTTTACAAAGGGGCAAAGGTCGCTCGGCCCTGCTGGGAGATCTGACTGAACTACTTGGGATTACGTTTGGAGTTCTTGATGATTCTGTGGAGAGACTGGTGCCGAGGAGGATGGACCTATCACTATGACAGGGAGATGTTAATAAGAAATAAGGGCAGAATATTTGGGGTGGGGTGGGGTGGGTGCTGGGGGCGGAGCAGTCGACCATGGGGGACTGGACTCAATACCCAGAGTGTGTTTTTTGGGGGGGGGGAATTATAAAACAAAATGTGTAAGATGAATCATGTATGGTTATAATGTGTATTATATACGGTGTTCCTTTTGTTTTTGAAAAGGACGTTTAAAAACAATGCTAACGAGAAGAGCCGAGTTTCTCCCAAGTGCCATACAAGTGTGCACTCAAAAAGGAAAAAAAAAGACAGCAAGCAAAAACAAAATACCACAAAAAAAGAGAGAATTCCTCAAGATGCTGTGATCTATGTTTGTCATTCTCGAATCCTTGTGTGCCATCGTCAAGTCCGGAGAAAGATGCCATCAGGCAATCAAAGTCATGTCAAAAGCAAAGCCGTGTGAGTGTGAGTGTGAGTGTGAGTGTGAGTGTGAGTGTGAGTGTGAGTGTGAGTGTGTGTGTGTGTGTTAGATTGACAGAGTATACCTAATGAGATTTGAATGCGCATGTGACAGGTCCTTACAGATTGGGGCGTGTTTGTTCAGTCTGGGTTCGGTCTATACCAGTGTTCTGTAGTATGTTTAACTCATTCCGATTCCATTGCTCTCCACAAACACAATGTCTCACTGTGCTCTCGGACGTCCCAATAAACATTTGCTCCGTTTCTATATATATATACACGAACTCCACAGGGTAGTTCTTTTGTCTTTGCTGGAAATCTGTTTTGACATGCTTTATTGTTTGCCTCGAGTAGAGAACCGAAAAGAATCACCCGTCGCCAAAGAAATTTGTCTCGAGGAAAACTAACTCTCTCTCACACACACACACACACACAATAGAACACATTTTCTTCGCTGATGTTTTGACAGATGTCGAACACAAGCGTTTTTTTCCTTGATACTGAAGTATGGAAAAAAATTGGAAACAAGTAGCTGCAGAACCTTTTATTGTTGTAATTGGATTTTGTATTTAATTTTTTAAATATGGAAGAAATAAACCATTTACGGTGTGAAGAGAAGATGCAGTAGTATATTTTACATTCAAACCCGTGTCAACACAGAAGTATTGACTATAGCATTCATATATATGTACAAAATACATGTGTAAAATTAGGTAAAGGAGATTTCTTGAGACATGAAATCAGCCAATCCCTGTCACAATCTCACAGTTACATACACCATTTAAAATATGACAATAAAATAAAATAAGGAATATTGATCAGTATCGCTAGTGCAGACGAGTATAAATTGTGTCTAACAACAAATACAATTAATTGAGGTCACATCACAACAGAAAAAAAAAAAAAAAAACTCAGAGCCAAACGATTAATAAAAAATAAAATGTGCAGAGCTAGGTATTAAAAAAGTCATATATTCCTTTCTGTATTTCAGTAGCAGAGGAAGTAAAATCTACAGCAGACAGATCATGGAAGACGGGTAACAGACACAAAAAATGGGGAAGAATAGTGGTTTCGATCGGTGATTGCTTAAACAGTTGCAGTATTGTGTACCAGTTAGTTACTATTAACACAGGTGTGTGTTACATCGTTTCGTATCGTTAAACAGTCTCCATTCCACAAACTGATACTGCAGCTACTCACAAAAAAAACCACAAATAAACATACACAGTCTTTCCTAAACCCTTCTCTTCACTCACACACACACACACACACACACACACACACACACACTTCAAAAAGTGGCTGAACTTATATTATTATTCTCTTATTCTTAAGCCTTTTCCTCCTCTGGCCCCATTTCTTGTGTGTGGGTCTCAGTGAGGACGACTGCTGGGCTCCAGCAGAATCCTCTTCCCCCCAGAGAGGTTTGAGGAGCCGTTCTGCAGGACGTCCCCCTGCCCGCCAAGGGGCCTCTTCAGCACCCGAGCCTGGCCGTTGGACGCCGGCGCCCGCTGCCACTTGCAGAGGTCTCCGTTTAGGATGTCCTGAATGTGTTGCACTATCAGATTGATGGCCACTAGAGGGAGACAGAGTTGAGCGGTATGAGAGACGGAATAGGTCTACGTATGAGACCTACTTAAAATATGAATCAAGCCCCTATAATCTCACAAACCGCAGTCGTTGTCAACAGGGGGATCTACAAATCAAGGTACAGTGGCCAAGGGGTCTCAACAGTTTTTTATGAGAGCAGTTGACACTGAAAGCAAACGCAGGCTAATTTAACAAAAAGAGAAGAAAAAAAAAAACACCTCACCCATGTTGTCAACTCCTCTTGGAATGATGACGTCTGCATACTTCTTCGTCTGAAAAAAATCAAGATGGTACATTAAAAACAAAGCTTTCCTGAAGAGCTTCCAGAGAAAATGTGTTTCTACTATATTGACAAGAAACGTGGCAACGTTTCAGTGTAAGACAGAAAGTATAGTGTGAATTGGTGACAGTTACAGGAAGTTGTGGTAGAAGTGTCACTTGCCTGTGTGGTTATTTCAAAGTAAAAGCCCATGTTAACAAGATAAAAGTCCTCTTAGCAGTGTGATGTAAATGACTCACAGGCAAACAGAACTCCTCAAAGGCCGGCTTGACAAACGTGGTGTACTGAGTGAGGATCTGCTCCAGGTCTCGGCCTCTCGTCATGTCTCGCAGAACTGGTAAATGAAAACCACCACGTGGTCAACAGCCGCTAACAAACAATGTGTCTGCATAGCAGACAGGAACAAAGCGACATAGGGTGAAAGCTAATTGAGAAGTGTGTGTGTGTGTGTGTGTGTGTGTGTGTGTGTGTGTGTGTAAAAGAGAATGAGAGGTGTGTGTGTGTGTGTATGAGTGAAAGAGAAAGTGAGGTTGTGAGGGGTGTGTGTGGTGTATAAGTGAGAGAAAAGCGAGGTTGAGAGGTGTGTGTGTGTGTGTTGTGCACATAAACACCTCGGCGTGAAAGTCGGACATCAGAATCCGTGTCGACAAACAGCTTCATGTGAAACATGTCACGCACTTGTTGAGTGTAAAAGACCAGGATCCCCTCAAACAACACCACGTCCGCAGGATAAACAGTGATCTTCTCCTTCAGCCTGAAACACACACACACACATTTGGAAATATATGTTTAAATATGCTTTGATCAGGATGTGGAAGTTGGTTTAAAATCTGGAAGGTTTAGTATTGAGAAAAGCATAGCTTTGTACTTTACATAGTTAGTTTCTGTAACTGCAGACTGTTGTAACACATATTTCATACACAGGGTATGGGAACCAATACACAGGGTACGGTGTTCTGTCCATATGTCATAATCCAAGATGAGCACTTCAAAAAGCAATACTTATGAATGGATTTGGGTTGAGAGCTGTTTAGATTGAGAACAACTATAGAGACAGAGATGGAACTAGAAGCTAACCAATCCAAAACCCTCCAGGATGGAAGTTGTTTAGAATTCTTAAATGGAATTCAAAACCAATGTAAAGCCATTTGAAAATATGACATTCACAAGAGCTTTGAAACAGACAGAGTAAGTTGGCTTTGCACAATTCTTTTAAGAGCCTTTACAGGACATTGTTGTGCAACACATATCTCACATGTGTGAACTTCTACTGTAGGTTAAAGGGTAAAAAATACATGGTCTCAGTCGTTTAGCCCTGTATGAATCAACAAAATAAATAGAGAATAATCAATTCAAACAGAAGGCTCACCTTGAATGAGTGACAAAGTCATAGGTGGGGACCTCCACCACTCGGCCCTCCACAATCTCCTTCAGGGTCTTGTACATCAGCTCGTTATCAAAGGCATCTGCAACCCACCGGGTCAGTTAGTTATGAGTCTCTTTCATGGCTGGTTCAGTAATAATAATAATAATAATAATAACAATAATAATAATAGTAAATAAATAAATAAATAAAAATAAAATAAACACATTTCATTTGTAAAGCACTTTACATTGTAAAACAAATCTCAAAGCGCTACAAGTGGTAGCTACACGCTACAGAGGTGTCTGACAGCCTATGCAGCCTTATCAGTTTTCTATCCAAGCCCAGTATTTTTATTGCAAATCCATGTACTCAATCATATGACCCTGAGACACGTAGAAGCTTAAATATTAATAGCCTGTGAATTACATCACCGTGGCAGCATATAAGGCTCTACGTTAACAGTACCTGAGTAGGTCAAGTTGACCCCCCTCCCCTAAATTAGATATCACAATTAGAACGAATGTGTTGTTGTTGTTATTACCACATTACGCAAACTCAGTCCTTATGCGGCCCCAGATTTATCTGAGAAGTGAGTCGTTGTTTTAAGACAGTACCTGGGTGGTCGAAGTTGTACTGTCCTTTGAGCGCCTTGGCCTTCTGGTCGGCAGTCAGTATTCTGTAGAAGCTGTCCTGACTAATGATGGCTACCTGCCTCTGGCGGTGGTCCACCTTGTTCTGTCCGAGCAGCTCCATGATCTTGGCACATACTGTGGACTGTCGATAGACAGAAAAGGCACTACCATTACTTATTTAATCAGAAAAGAAATAGCACAGTTCATAGTGATTTGATATAAGATGCCAAAGGAACTGGGAGAATATAACATATATCTTAGCTCTGTGTTACAAAAACAATCCTCCTGTAGGGTATTCGGTGCAACGGGAAACCTATTCTCTCCATTCTGTTGTGGTTTGAACTGCAGCATTCAAGGCCAACACGGTTTTGTTTCCACTGAAAGAACTTGTCAGCTGGTCAGGCTGACGCCTGGTAAATCTTTTGGTAAGTAGAGGCGGTAAGGCGCTTTAACTCGCCTGGCAGAGAACGACCACATCCTGGGAGGGGTTGAGATGGCAAGCCACTGCAGGCTCAACAGGTGGAGGGGATGAGAGCCCGATCTCTAAACATCCACACTGAAGAGGCACTTGATAATGGCGTTGAGGGAGACGGGCTTCTCCCAATAGCGCCTGACCTCCGCTAGGCAGTCCTGCACCAAGGGGATCAACGAGCTTGGAGGCGGCTGACGGGCATGGCCATTCAATCCCATGCTGCCAGCAGCCCTTTTAGAGAGTGCTAGCCTCGGCTCCCCCAGCGTCCTTTCAGACAGAGAGTAATAGAGACAGGGGTCTTCCTTCCGACTGGCAGCAACGCGCACTCTTTCTGAAAAGTGTCTTCTCCGACATGTTAAGGCAATGTTTGATTCCTAGGCATGTTATGCAAAAAATGTGCGAGTCTTTGCCCGAATTAACCACGGCCCTGAACGGGAGGGGTGCGAGGTCTTTAGCTTTGGTGCTCTGTGTCTGTTTTCTGCGTTCGGAAACAAAGTCATCGACGGCTCGATTTTTTGCAGTTAAGCAGGTGCAGTAACCCCAAATTGTGGTGAGGTATTCCCCGAGCTGCGGCATAAGTGAAAATGAGATACCGAGCGAATATTTTAAAAACAACCAGGGCTAAGTTATGTAACCTTGAGTTTTGTTTTAGAGAAAGTGAAACTTTGCATATTTTTGTAAACACAAAACAGTACCGAGTGTGTCGGTGTATGGTCTTGATTTATTTAAACAAAACATCTTCATAAATTCACTTTATTTTAAACATATATTTAATTTAGTTTAATTGAGCCTGTTTGCCGTGTGACAGCTCTCTTGACAGCTCTTCACAACCAGCTGACGAACAGCGAAATTACCCCGGTTATAGAAGCAGCTAGCTAACGTTAGCTAATCTGGCTAACGTAACGTTAACAGATCAGCTAAATGCTGCATGCTTTAAAGCCGTACCAACCTTGCCACTGGCAGTTCCACCACTAACTCCGATAAGGAAAGGACGTCTTGGTCTTTCGACCTCGAGTGGTCCAAGATAAGTCATGCTCGGAAAATATATTATGTCCCCGGCTCCTGAAAATGCTCCACTCCAGTCCCTAGCTTGCTTGTAACGCCATTGACAACAGCCGAGAACCTGCTCTCGTTTGTTAGCGCGAGACTGTCAGGTGGATTTCAGTTCATCACACTAAAAGTTTCCCAAAAGTGCAAGCGCTAACATTGGAACAGTCCTGTTTAAATGAATAAATCAAAAATAATAACTACACTAGACTCTAGTCACTAGATAGTGAACACACTTATTTAAATTAAACACCCAGAGCTACAGGATACGAATGTTGACACAGGAAGACAAATTATGCGACTAGCCTAGTACTGTCAAAGATATTGGACAACCCATACCAAAATGAAAATATGTGGGAAATGTCAACATAAGTTACATTCACGTGCAAGTGGAATATGTATTTATTTGAATATCTATAATTTTATTACAAATTATAATAAAGCCTATTTGAATAAGGATCGAACTCTCATTGTAATTGTCGCTGTTCGGCTATGATGTCACAATGGTTGGACTTAATGATGTCATTTTCAAGAAAGGTGAGTTCCGTTTTGCAATATTTTGTACAGCACAGTAAGTAGCCTATGCAATGATGAGCCACAACTGTTTATGTTCGTGAAGATTATTTCATATGTAAGACAGAAAGTAAGTTTTTGATTTAAACATTTATTGAATAGTTTATATTGGGCTGATGAAGCTAAAAGATGGCAAAGTTACAGTGATTTTAAATTGAATTAATTTGAGCAAAATATGGGTCGTAAATAATTGCCTACAGCTCGCCAAATTTGCAAATAGTATCACCCTAAATGTATTTCACCGTGCATAACGAAGATATTGGTTAAACTAATATTACAGATAGAGTGATTTTGAGAACTAATGGTGATTTACAGAAATGCTGGTATTCTTTAAGAATGACAGAGTAACATGAATAAGATGTGATAAGAGGATATATTGATCCGTTAAGGTCATTCATGGTCCCCAAATTACAGTAGTAGCAAAAACAGCAAACCTGTTCTTTTTGTCAAGCAAAGCAAAAGCTGCTCTTTTATCATGACTATTTGAATGATTGGTTTGGATATCGACGAGGGAATGGATGTAATGACTGTGTAGTTATTGACTGTTGTCTGGGAAACATACTAAACTACACTGGTTTATCTTACACTTACCCAAGAAAACACAGCAGGCCTATGGGTAATGAAAATATATTACTAGAAATGTGATATAAACATATAAATGTAATACTTCCATAGGTACAGATTACATAACAATCTCATAACATAATCATAACAATATTATTCTAAGCTTGAGTTTATTGACACATGCTGTTTTATTTGCTGCTTTTAAACTGTATGTTCTCCTGGCACTGCTCCAGACACTTCACGTTAGAAGGCACTTAGAAACAACAACTTAAGGTGTCTTGATTTCATTCCTGTTTTTTTCTTTATTTTACAGAGTAAACACAAGAAGAGAGAACCATGGGGAGGGTTTACCCCATGCACCAGGTGAGCTTTGATTACAGGACCTGGTGTCTTTGTTCTCATATCAAAACAGAGATTATTTGCCAAAGATAATGTATACTTCTGCTTGTCTACTGACTGAGTATTTGGCGTGCTGTCATTCTGCAGGTGACAAATGAGCCTGTGCAGGGGACCTCATCTTCTTTACAGTATCGCTTGGTAGGTCCAAGGTTCATGTATTTTACTCTTCTGACTCAATACATCTGAAGGAGATTCCTACTTCAACTTGATGCATTTTCAAACAGAATATGTTGTCCAATCCTTCGTGCCCATATTTTGTGCGTGCTGAGACAAAAATAATAAAAATGTTTTAAATGGAACCGATCTTTTTACCATCTTATTCTTCTTATTTTGTTACTTTAAAGTTGCCCAAGCCGAAAGTAGATGCACCCCAGCCTCGACGCGATCGGAGGAACAGCAAGGAGAAGGCGGTCCAAACGTGCTGTTCCCAGGATGGCGAGGGCATGTGGCTGGCCTACTGGAGTCTGCAGAAGGAATCATGGAGGATCAAGGAAGAAAACAAGGAGCGAGATAAGCAGATAGCCTTGCTATGGGATGAAGTATGCATGCTGCGGAAACTCCTTGCAGAGGTAAGACAAAACCTCAAAAAAGGAGATCAAGTGTGGAATTAACCTATTTTATCTCGTATGATTTTTATTTTTATTTTATTAGGGTGATTGTAATCCACGTGTTAACCAGTGTTGTGCTAGTTACTGGAAATTTGTAATTAGTTAGTTACTTGTTACCGCTTTAAAAAAGTCACTCCCTTAATAATGCGTTACTAACGTCAGTAACTTCTGCGTTTCGGCTTAGTTTAGGCTTTATTTTTTATCCCACACTGCCAACTTGTGATCGTTCTGTGGTAGGCCTACTTTCTATCTGCCAATAGGCCCCGATATACATATATTTTTAAAACAGTAAAACTAATAATAATCTAATAAACCATAAACCACACACAAAATATTTGTTCAATTTATTTATTCTAGTCTCAAATGGCCAAACAACATGCCTCAAAACTCACGGCTTGCATTCCCAGCTCAAAACAATATTCCCACATTCAAAGCGGACGAAATAAAATGATATGTTTCACAAAATGCTCAGCAATGAGCGTTATTTAAGTTGAGTAACAATATATTTCCCGTACTGTTTGTGTCCGAGCCACCCTCCAGATCAGCCGAGAAAACAGTACATTTTGTTCAAGCCGGTATCGCTGCTGTGATTTAGCTAGCCGGTGTTCTGAAATTCTGAGCCTCCCCCTCACCTCAGATGGGCTACCTTCGCAAACTGCGCATGAGCATTTACTTGGTAGCGCATTCTTAGCAGTAATTTCTCCCTTTCATAATGGGCTACCCATTTGGAGGGGAGGCAACATTTTTCAGTTGTATTTGATAATATGTGATACCGGGAAGCCCATTCTGAGGGGAGGCTCTGAATTTCAGAACACCGGCAGTATGCCAAGTTTACCTAGCTAACAAGTACAACCGTCTAAAGTCGAGCGCTTAGCAAACATTCATTACCAGTTTAGTTACCAGTTTCCTCCAGAACAAAAACGTATGAATTTAGAATACCAGAGGAACCCTTCAAAAGCATTTACTTCGTTATGAAACGTACTTAGGAAACAATACAGATTTAAATAACATTAGCAAACCCCAAATTGCATGTGTGGTTCGCTGTTACCTTGTTCCTCACGCTAATAAAATAACATTAAGGGGGCAAGAAGGGGCGCTATACAGTGAGCTCCCGAACTGCACGCAGAAATATAAACAGGAAAAACTCACGTTTCAGCATAAACAGTATGACCAGGGGAGGAGGCAAAATAAAATACACATTTGTTATCGGTCAAATGAGGAAAATAACAGTAGGCCTAACTAGTAACGGACCCATTTAAATGTTCTGTAACTGCAATGTAGTTACTCAAATGTGATTAATAACGCGTTACTTTACTAGTTACCGCGAATAGTAGTGAAATTACGGTAACGCGTTAGTCCCAACACTGGTGGTAACATTGAGTTAATTTGAGCACGATAATGAGAATCGAGAATTAATTGAAAGTTAATACTAATTTTGAATATACACAGGATAGGATGTTATAATATCCATTATGCCATATTCCACGATGGGCACTTCAAAAACAATATTTTAGAATGGACTTGGGTTGAGAGCAGATATGTCATTGGGGTTTTAAAGTGGGCACCCTCCATCCCAGATGTTTACTTAATTTGAGCCCACGACACCTCCAGAAGGCTTAACGGTGAGCAATGACGTCTCAGAGCCACCCCCCTCTATATCCGCTCTCGGCACTGCCAGATGTTAAAAAAAAAAAAGTTAAAAGTTATTTATTAAACTGAGAGATATCCCTATACCTATCCCTAATTCCTATTCCAGCAGGCTTTCAATGCCAACTCTGCAGAGATACTTACCACCTGAAAAGAAGATAATCTTTCCCTACTCTGTTACTGCAGGCTTAATATATGACACTCTGCAGATATCCATATACCTATCCCTATTCCCTATGCCTGCAGGCACTTTCTGCCAACTCTGCAGGGATACTTACCACCTGAAAAGAAGATAATCTTTCCATACTCTGTTCCTGCAGGCTTGATAAATGACGCTCTGCAGGAAAGACTTACCTTTTATACCTTTGTGCTGAGATTAATCCTTTCTTGTTTTTTTTAGCATGATGTTCTTTACTTTGTGCCCATATAGGATCCTTCCTTTTCAGCCACAGCCACTGGCTACATCTTTCTGCTATATCTGATATAGCTTTTATGGTCTGGCGCAAATCTTTGCCGCAGATCCTCAACTCCTTAAGTAGTTTGGTAGTTGATATTGCCACAAATCCACGGCATCCAACTTCCACTTGTTCTCCAACCTCGCTGTTCTGCTTCAGCTGCTAATTCGCTGTAGTTTCTTTCTTTCGTAAGCCTCGTCGATTGCTTCTTCCCACGGGACTGCTAGCTCTATAAAATAAACAATTTGCTGTGTGTTGGACCAGAGTAATAAGTCTGGTCTTAAGTTGGTTGTTGCAATCTCCGATGGGACTCAGTTGTTGGCCGAGATCAGCAAGCATTTTCCAATCACATGCTCTCCTCAGCTGCCCTGAGCTTTGTTTTGCTCTATAACCCTTCTTTCCCGGAACTCCCTCCCTGACAAAGCGAATGTGGTGCATGTCGCCCTCTGCTCCAATTGGCAGGGAATTAACTGTTGAGCGCCTATGCTCTATTGCTTCCGCCAAGCATTTTAGTACTTGATTGTGGCGCCAGGTGTATCTTCTTTGAGTAAGGCTCGTCCTGCACCCAGCCATTATGTGTTTGAGATTAGCCGTCCTGCCACAGAGAAGGCAAGTTGGATCCTCACCTAACCATTGGCTGAGATTTGTTGGTGTTGGCAGTACGTCGTAGGTTGCCCTAACAATGAAGCTAATTCTTGTGGATTCCATTCCCCACAAGTCTTTCCAGGTAATTTTCCTCTGCTCCACACTTTCCCAGTTCACCCATCGCCCCTGTTTGGCTTGTGAGACAATTTTAGCGCTTCTTACTGCTTCCTCTTGCTTACGTATCTGTTCTATCACTAATTTGCGTTGTTCCAAAGGGGTTGCTTTTGACCATCTCGGTTTACTTGTACCAAGTCCAAATCCTCCTTGTCCATGTTGTACTTGTCCTACTATTTCCGTATGTTTAAGGGCTGCTTTTGCTTGTAGTACGGCCTCTTTTGGATTCCATTTCCATCCGGTTGCCAATGTGGGTGCCGCTTTTCTTACTATACTATCTCGGGATTCCGCAAGTGTCATTTCTAATCTAGCTTTAGTGCACTTAAATTCCTCTGTAAGCCCGGTAAGAAGCAGTTCCAGAACTCCTTTCCCGTAAAGAGCCAGGCTACTAAGACACCGTGGCACCCCTAGCCATTTCCTAGCATAAAAGCTGACTCTTCTTTCTAGCTTTTCAACGTTAGTGATGGGTACATCATACACTGTCAATGGCCACATGAGCCGGGGTAGAAGTCCAAACTGTAGGCACCATAGTTTTAGCTTTCCTGGCAACCCTGACTTCTCAAAATGTAATGCTTACTCTTTAGATCCTTATTTTATTCCCACAATCATTGTCTCTCTCCCTCTCTCTCTCTCTCTCTTTCCCTCTCTCCCCTCTCTTTGCCTCTCTCTCTCTCTCTCTCTCTCTCTCTCTCTCTCTCTCTCTCTCTCTCTCTCTTCCTGTGTCCTCTTTCGCTTTAAAGCAGGATGCCAGGGGAGGAGCGATAAAGCAGCGCTACGCCTCCTCCTCACTGCGACCTCTTTCTCCAACACTCCCAGTCATACCTAGGGGTAGGGAGGGCTTTTCCAAGTACCACCCGGCCAACATCTACTCCTTCACCGACCAGCAGGGGGCCACGGCCGGGCACTCGAGGCAGCCCCAGCCCAACCACCACCGGAACCTTCTCCCTCCTCTCGAGAGCCAAAGTAGCTCTTACCCACACAGCACAGTGGGGGGGCCGCACCCATCCGCCATGCCCCCCCACACCCCAGTCCCTCCTCAACCAGAGACCACGCCAGCGCACCTTCCGGCCCCTGACCCCGAGGTCGGTGTGAGGTGGTTGCCACCCCGACAGTTGCCTCCCCAACCCTCTGACTCTTCCGACTCTACAAACCTTCCCAGCTCTACTGGCTCTCCTGAAGACGCTCCCGGCATCACCAACCATCCCAGCTCGACGGACTCCACTGACTCCAATGACTCCCGCGAGTCTCATGCTGTCGTCAAGCATGCTAGCTGCACCGGTTCCAATGACTCCCGCGAGTCCCTCGCTGTCGTCAAGCATGCTAGCTGCACCGATTCTAATGACCCCCGCGAGTCTCTCGCTGTCTTCAAGCATGCTAGCAGCAACGATTCCAATGACCCCCGCGAGTCTCTTGCTGTCGTCAAGCATGCTAGCAGCAACAATTCCAGTGACTCCCCCGAGTCTCTCGCTGTCGTCAAGCATGCTAGCTGCACCGGATCCAATGACTCCAACGTGTCTCTCGTTGTCACTAAGCATGCTAGCAGCACCGATTCCAATGACTCCCCCGAGTCTCTCGCTGTCGTCAAGCATGCTAGCTGCACCGGATCCAATGACTCCAACGTGTCTCTCGTTGTCACTAAGCATGCTTGCAGCACAGATTCCAATGACTCCCGCGAGTCTCTCACTGTCATCAAGCATGCTAGCAGAAACGATTCAAATGACTCCCGCGAGTCTCTCGCTGTCACCAAGCATGCTAGCAGCAACAATTCCAATGTCTCCCACAAGACTCTCGCTGTCGTCAAGCATGCTAGCTGCACCGATTCCAATGACTCCCGCGAGTCTCTTGCTGTCGTCAAGCAGGCTAGCTGCACCGATTCCAATGACTCCCGCGAGTCTCTTGCTGTCGTCAAGCAGGCTAGCTGCACCGATTCCAATGACTCCCGCGAGTCTCTTGCTGTCGTCAAGCATGCTAGCAGCACCGATACCAATGACTCCCGCGAGTCTCTCGCTGTCGTCAAGCATGCTAGCTGCACCGATTCCAATGACTCCCACGTGTCTCTCATTGTCACTAAGCTTGCTAGCTGCACTGATTCCAATGACCCATCTCTCAATGTCACTAAGCATGCTAGCTGTACTGATTCCAACGACTCCCTCGAATCTAACATCTCTACAGACCATCCGAGCCAAACCGAATCCAGCGACTCTCCAGGCTCCACCGACCTCAGTCACTCTCCGGATTCCCCTGACTCTGCCAGTCGTCTCAGCTCTGCCGAGCTGCCCATGACTCCATGCACCCAGGTCTCCACCGCTTTGGTTTCCAGCGCCCTGGAGTTGGTCCTACAGGAGTCAGAATCCCAGCAATTCCTGATGTCGGACACGACGGGGTCAGAGGTCAAACAGGACCCCTCCGCCGGGACCGAGACAACAGGAAGTGGCGAATACTCGAGGCCGGCCAAGGAGGTCTCCCCTTACATACTGAGCCTCCCGGAGGAGCTCCGCGAGCACGCCCAGCAGAAAGCAGACATTCTCCGGGCACGCCTGAAGGAGGCCCTGCAGGGCCCCAAATGGGAGGAGTGGAAACGGGGCGAGTTGGAGAAGAGACGGCAGAGGGAGCAGAGGGAGCAGGAGGACGGTCAGCACCCTCCGGCCACTCAGGTCAGCACCACCAGCAGACTGGCGACATCTGTGGCTGAGAGGTTCAACCTCACGGCGTCGCAGGAGAACAACATGGCGGCACGCGGCGGTCTTCCAGCGGGAGGCCTGCCCTCCACGCAGCCAGAGAGCAGTGACGGGGCTCAGCAGAACCGGAGCGACGGGTCGGACAACACGGACAGTTGCCCCAACTGTCACCAATTCATAGCGGACTATACTGACTACCCGATGCCCTACCGCCCGGACATGCCCAGCACCACCATGATCTGCGCCAACACGGAGAAGGTGGTGGACGTCAAGGTCAGCAAGAAAGCAGAGGAGCTGTCAGAGAGTGAGGACTACGAGGGGTGGAAGCGTTCTCTGATAAGGTCAGCCGGCAGGAGGAATTGTCTCCCAGGAGACGCCAGCGAGAGCGATGACGAAACCTGGGGGGAGGAGAAGCTGAGAGTCAAGAAGGAGCTTCAGCCTCAGAACAAGGAGAAAGAAGCCAGTAGGTACATGTTCGCTTACGTGCCTGTGATGAGACCATACCATCACGACGTGGAGGCCCCTGTAGAGACAAAGGATCTGCTGGTGGGCATGAGCCGCGAGCAGAGGATCGAGTTCCTGAAGAGAGAGGCGGAGAAAAAAGACGAGCAGCTTTTGACGATCAAACTGGATCACGACAGGTCCGCGAAAGTGGCGAAAGCGAGGGTGTTGGAACAGAAGATGTGGGACAAGAAGCAGAGAAGGCAGGACAGCGAAGAACGGAAATCGAGAGCCAAATACGAAAAGAGGTGTCACGTTAAGAAGTGTAAAATCGAAAAGGCCAGGATACAGCTCAAACTGAAGGAGGAGCAACTGAGATACAAAGACGAGAAAAAGAGAGAGAGGGAACGGCGTGAGCTGGAGCAAAAGGCCCAAAAAGAAACAGAAAAGAAAGAGAAAAAGAGAATTGAGGCAGAGAGAAAGAAAGAGAAGGAGAGAATGAAGCAGGAGGAAGCTGAGAGGAAGCGTCTCAAAAACGAGGCAAAGAGGAAGGCAGAGGAGGTGGCCAGGAGAGAGAAAGAACAACAGAAAATCCTCGATAAAGAGATCAAAAGGAAGGAGCAGGACAGGAAGCACAAAGAAAAGGAGACGAGAAGGCAGCAGACAATGGCTTGGTTTGAAGAGAGCAAACGAGTTAGTATGTTTAATAAGAATACCCTGGATCTGTGGAGATTGACAGCTCCTGCCACCTCAAGCTCAGATTGTAAAGTCAATGATGAGGTGCCGAAGAGAGGGAACGGGCAGTTCCCAGTGATCGAAGCCAAGTCCTCCACTGATGCGACCCCCAGGCGTGCCGATAGGGACAGGACGCTAGAGAAGAAGAAACAGAAGAGAAACGGGTGGATGGAGCAGTCTGAGGGGGCTGAGGAAGACAAGCGGCCTGCTTAGAGAGGGGAGGGAGGGAGGGAGGGAGGGAGGGAGGGAGGGAGGAGAGAAAAAAAGGCAGAGGGATGGAATTGGAGAGAGGGTGGGAAAGAGGAGAAGGGATTATATTGGGCGAACCAGTTATATTTTAATTAGTTTAAGTTATTTTCAAGTTAAATTTACCGGTAAAACACTGAATGGGCTTATGGGTTAAAATGTACAAAGGGCAAATGCAGAAGAGTAAAAAAAAAAAAAGAAGAAAAAAAGTTTAAAACATTTAAAAAAATATTAAAACACAAAAAATAGACAGTATTAAAACAAAAAAATAGAAGACAAAACACTGAAAAAACATCAGACAGGCCAACAAATTTTTTTGGGGCAAATGTAAAAAGAAAAATAATTGTGGTATACACAAAAAAATGTATTAAAAAAAGAGGAGAGGAAAAAGGTGAAGCTCATGTTGTTCAACGACGTAGGTTTTCTGAGCGTAACAGAGGAAGGTCACCCATCATACGGCAGGAAGTGATGTCAGCAGACAGACGTAAATATGTTGACCCAGACTCCCCACACTGTATGGATCCAGATACTTTCTGTTCAAACTACACAGTTCCCGTACAGTTACTGTTTAGGACGTTTCAGTTCAGTAAGGTACCGCTGTGTGAAAACAAAATAACAAAGTTTGACAGAAATTATCGGAGTTTTACTACAATGGCGATATCACACATGGAAAAAGGTGAAGCTCATGTTGTACAACAGTCCATGGATCCTTTTGTTTCTCAAACAAGGTGGGAGGAAGACAAATATGTAGGCTCCTTGAGCGCAACAGAGGAAGGTCACTCATCATACAGCAGGAAGTGATGTCAGCAGACAGACATAGATATGTTGATTCAGACCCATACTGTATGGATCCAGATACTTTCTGTTCAAACCGCACATGTCCAGTACAGTTACTGTCTAGGACGTTTCAGTTCAGTAAGGTACCGCTGTGTGGGAACAAAATAACAAAGTTTGACAGAAATTATTGGAGTCTTACTTACAGTGTAGATATCACACATGGAAAGACAGATGTCAGGAGCCTTGAAAGTGAAAAGGAGAGAACTGAGTGTGGAAGTGGGTGAGTATACACATTATTATATTATAAACATTCTAATGCTTTCATGTATGGTGATTCCTTAGGCCAAGATTACCTTGTTTTGCCCTGCAAAGCCACCATCATTCCTAACAAACAGTTGTTTGTGTTGTTTTGCTGCAGATTATGAGTATAATTCTACCCTGCTTGGGGATTTCTAGACAGTCTGGTGCCCTGACCCTAACATGCTATCTCCGTCTTGATGTGTGTCACACACACACCCACCATTGCCCAGATGATCGACCGAATGACGCATCAAAAAATACTGCGTCCAGCATAACTCACAGACCACTTATTGTGACGAGTACTATAATAAAGTAATGCATTGGAGTTATTGTTGTCCTGTTCCTCATTCTAATTATGTACTGGATGAGGAAAATGTGATGTAAAAATGCAGACACAGTTAAACTTAAAAAAGTTGTATTGTAGAATAAGATACAGTACTATAAACTTAACTTTTCTTTACATTTAAAAACAAAGACAATCATACACTTACACACTCAGCTCAATATATTAATCAGGACTTGTGTTGGTCATTATTTATTTTGTCTAAATCTTGAGACTTCTGTGATTCTTCTTGGCTGGTCTCCTTGACAACAATCTCCAAGGCATCTTCGCCTTCCATTCTCTTCACCTTCTCCCCTTTTGCTGCCAGGATTTCCTCAATGTTTCTGAGAGTAAAGAGAAAACATGTAAACGTTATTTAGCCACAAAAACAGGTCAGTAAAGTTGCCTTATCTTTTTTTATGTAGCACTATTATTGAAAATAAAAATGCATGCTGCATTTATACGACTATGGAAAGACACTGATGTTTAACCCTGTGTCTTTAAATTTAGTTTTTTTTTTTTCCCAGGACGAGCTAGTACAAACCGTTTTCCCTCCAGATCAGAGAACCAACCCAGGTTGTCGGCGATGATGTGGTGGTTCTCACATCCGGGACAGGTTACCAAGACAACGCCTTTATGGTAGGCTATCTTGGAGATCTTCTTGGTGGACCTTGTGGAACACACCTGCCAATACAACGGACACATAAGAGCAGTTAAGAGTGGGCTTGGCTTCTTGCATTTCTTACTTCTACCCTGTTGTTGGGTTTGAGATAAAAAGGAACTTCTGCCTTTTTGGTTTTGTGCAATGTAGAAATGCCTTCTATAGCCTCCTGACTGAGGCAGTTGTTTTGTAATAAATAGTGAAATAACCATAGAAACCCAAAACAATTTGACCATATTAATAACCTTGCACGTGTAGACAAGATGGTAGTGTTTTGACTGGATCTGTCCAATGGCATCGTTTCGGTTGAGAGAGGTGGTTGAAAATCCTCTGGGCAGAGGTGATTCTCGTCGGTAAATAGATGGCACGGTCCAACAACCTCGACTGGACCACGTACATGTTGAGTGCAATCTTGATACATGTGTATCATAAGTCCACGGGGTTACTGAAGAATATAAGTCAAGACTCCTATTAGAGTTTGTACGAGCTTTGACAGAATTAGAAAACGCAAATCCATGGCATTGACGAATAATTCGAGTTGCGGTCCTCATTATTCTCTGGTTAAATTAAACTAAAATATACAGTTTAAAACAGCTGTCCTGGGAGAATGCGAATTATCATTGCATGAGATTTCATCAATGTTCTTGTTGACGTTGCTGTTCGTCGCACCCTCATGACGTCTAAATGTCAACCAATGGGAAGCAGCTTTTCAATATAGGAGGGGCCAGATTCGGAAGGGACTATAGGCTGTGTTCGGTATCGTCTACTATGCATACTTAACATACTTAATTTGACCGAAAATGAGTAGGCAGTTTGCCAACCATACATAGTATGTGAAATTTGAGTATGGAAAAAGTTACCGGATGACATACTCAAATTTGGGGAAATGTTGAGTACCCGAGAGAGGTTACTAAACAACGCTTCACGTCCCAAAATGCAATTCAGCAATTTCCTTCTAGCTTTGACAGCATTACAAAAATGCGGGGTTTTGGTCACATGTTCCAGTTGAGTATACCAACAATATAATCGAATCTTTGTAAAAAAAAAAAAAAAAAGTCGTATTCTAGATTTCTGTTTAAGTAGTCAGTATGCCGTATGTACTCATTGAGTATGTAGTAGATAGTATTTAAGTAGACGATTCCGAACACAGCCATTTGTCAGAACAGTATGTCAATGACAGATCTCAGAATTTTAGAAAACAACGTCCACCATAATTCAAACAGTGGACAATAACTACAGTTTGCCTTAAGGTACATTAAAGCTAACTTCAGTGCAATGTTTGGTTCCCGAGTCTGAATATTGTCTTTAAAACAGCCACATTCCTGGCCAACATTTAACCTATGCTTGGGGCCAAACACTCATATCCTGTGTATTGTATTTTGAAGTAGATGGGCTGTTTAATGTGTCACAAATGGGTCATGAGTGGGTTCCAACCAGGCTAATGATGGGTCCCAGCTAAGCTGTCCATTTTGAGCCTGTGTAACATTTATCCACAAGGGACCCACCCAGTGCCCGCAGTCTACCCACACGGGTGTGCCTGTGTGTGGTCCAGTTGGTTAAGCCAATTTGGTCCCACATGAAATGTCTGTATTGAGCCCGTGCCCACTTAATACCTACAAAGTCCAGGCAAATTCCACATGTGGCCCAAATTTTTATGTTGGCTGGGGTTGTGAATCCTTAATGATCTACTGTCCCCATCCCTTCAGGAAAACAGTATAACAGAGGAGTGGTGAGATAGTGTAAAAAAAGCAAAAATACTTAATAAAAAAAAATTCAAGAAGATGTCATGTAACATTGTCCTTAACATCACTTAGAACACTCAAGTTCTATGGATTCAAAGTCGACAAGGTAATTTATAGTTTGATGCAGTCCAGTCATAATAGATAGTAGGTTATAATCCTACTCTAATAAGGATCTAAATATTTATGTGTTCATTACTACAATTGAGTGACAATTCCTTACAACATTTACTGTAAATGTTTGTGTGTGTGAGCCTGCATATGTCTGTTTGTAGTTGATTGTGTTTAAAAAACAACAACTAAAATGTGTTTATTTTGCCAACAAGAACCAAAAACAGTTGTTGCAGTTTGAAAGTTGACTTGATAACTTTTTTGTTAAAACACAAAAAAAGGCGACTTTATCGTTTACCTTTTACATTCTTCTCACAAATGTGAGCAAAAATGAAGCTGGTTTTATAAACATTTGTTTATTGCATATTTTTACAACTTAACAGTTTACTAATACTTGTTTCTATTGTATGTGTTTTTTACCAGGCTCACATGCCGCCTATAGTGATTACCTGAGGAAAAAGCCATGGACAAAGTGGCAGAGCAACAAAAAAATCTATAGCTTCACTAAACAGAAAGAGGTCCTGGAGGCTGGAGCAAATGACTGTCCTTGCGATGCACTTACCTTTGATGAACACAAGAGGGCACTGCAACAAATTCACGAGACATCTCTCTTGCAGGTGAGGCAAGTTATCAAGGGCTGGTTCACCAACAAGGCAGTGGCTGCATGAGGAAAATGTTTGCATTAAGTTTAGATCAAAATGATTTAATACTTGTTTTAATTTAATTGCATCTTAGGACATCAAAATGATTGTTGTCTATTACATTGCAATGACTACAACTTCTGTTTACTTCTGTTAGATATATCTATCCAGTTTGTTTTGAAGAAAATTATCAATAGTATGAAATAAAAACACCTGTTTTAAAATAATTACAAAGAGGTTTTTGTGTTCATAATTCTGTACTTCAGGACTGTATGCCACTGGTTAATGTGTAGTTGTCTTGGAAGTATCACTTGGGCCTACTTATTTTAGTCAATGCACAGACTGTATTGCTAGGGTTTAGGCCTACATTTGACACTTATTGTTGCCTTCACATTTCCAGTAGGCATCAGCTCTGTACTCGGCACACACTGAAGAACCGACGCACAGATAGCTCAGTGCCCTTGTGTTGAAAAATACATTCTTTACAGCTCAGATCAGTACATTACCTTAGCGCTACTAGTGGTTGACGCACACAACTGTGCTCGCAGAGGAAAAACGCATTGGAGCGAGAATTTGAGCCGATTGGAGCGCTCCATGTTTTCGTGATTCTATTTCCTGGGTGGGGACACGGGGTACCCTTTTCGGAGTAGGAGAGACTTTTCTCTCTGTCCGTGGTGATTAGTGTTGTTTGAACGTCGCAGCGCTTTGAAACAGCGGGAAATGTATCAATTATATACGGAGGAGGAGAAAGACAGCAATTGTAACAAACCAGGTGAGCGTTGCGCTGTCAATATTATAATTTTTTTATTTCACAGCGTCTACATGCATGAAATATTATGTCGGTTGTTGCCTGCGTATTGTATGCCATCGTTTCAAGTCACCGTTGTTTTGTGAGTTGTTCAAATCTAACCAAAAAACATTGTCAATACAACTTGGAGGTTGCACTTTTGTCACAACAGTAAGCGATGTGTGTTACAGTGTAACAAATATGTGTTTTCACTAACTGAAATGTCTTGTTAGAGCACGTGTCCAGCCGGCTCAAGGCTCGAATTACAACAGGCGGTGTCATTTTTTATTTGGATCATGATCTGCTACGAATACCAACGTCAAGGGAACTATACTTGGGTTTGCGTGACTTTGCTGTAAGATTGTAACTGACATAATAAACTAATACTTATGGATGTAGGCCTAAGACATTTTTATCGTTATAAACCTGAACGTTTCAAGCTATACTTTTTTTTTTTTGAGAAAATGTTTCACACATGAAATAACTTGAATTACTAAGTCTTGCTTT
The DNA here is from genome assembly GCA_026901105.3 of Galaxias olidus. Taxonomy (NCBI): domain Eukaryota; kingdom Metazoa; phylum Chordata; class Actinopteri; order Galaxiiformes; family Galaxiidae; genus Galaxias; species Galaxias olidus. The sequence goes on from JAPMUY010002206.1 coordinate 138,556, forward strand.
GATGTATTGTTGGTTGCTTTGCGCTCCCTCCTTTTTTTGGTCTTGGCACCAGTTGATCTCAGTCTGTTCTTGGTCAGTTTTGCTCTGACGGATTTTTGCGAAGGCCTTCAAGAAACAGCCCTAGCAATAGCCTAAATCTTTATAACGTTTATGTGAATGGTGATGTTTCACCATCTAAGTTAGTTCACCAATACTGCCTACATTGTTTTCTCAAAACTCACTACAGATTAATTTATTTAAGTAGGCCTATGTTATGTAAATATGCTCACACATACGTTCTTTGACATTGAAGGACATGTAATATAGGGGTGCAATCTACCCTTGGTATCAATTTAAGGGGAGAAACATTTGACCAGCTGAGGCCATTGTTGGAACTTAAGTAACATTTTCATCCAATTAAAGTTTGGCCTCTAGATCATGTCCTACTGTAGCCTAATGACAAAAACATTGTCAATGTATATGTTTCGGATGAAGAGGTTTTGAAGCCCAGCTAGATGCTGTGGCGATCGAGGCCTTTTAAACACAAACCTTTTAGCTCACTTTGTGTGGGCCTGCTCTGATTCAAATGCCTGGCTTGAGCTGGTTTGATTCAGACCACAACCCCATAAACTTTAATAGGCCTGACGTAGAAAAGCAGGCCAAGAGCCTCTGTTTCAAAAACAGCCCAAACAACCCCCACGGTGCTGCTGTTTCCCCTCACTTTACTGTAATTATGCAACTATGTCATTGTCTCTGCTCAACTTTGCAGCAGCAAGGATTCAGTATATCCATTGGAATGCTCGGCTGAATGTTGGTATAATCTAGAATTTTTGTTTATAATTTTGTATATATTGTACATTTATTTACGTGTGGGTCTCCCAAACAGTCCTGTGAGTCATCTAAGCCTTGAGTTATCTGACCAGGGCTCTACAGAGATGATAACATCCGTCCAAACACAATGCTATACAATGACACTGGCAAGGTCAGTCCAGGCCAGGGAGGGAATATTTGTGTCCGTAAACTTATCTTCATTCTCCTATTGACAACCACTTTGTACTTTTAATGAATGTTCTCATATTCGTGAAAACGCTATAGTCTAAGGGAAACCTTTTTGACAGACTGGTGTGTATATATATATTGAATTGAGCTATTAAATATGTGTAGCTCACAGCCACCAGGTTTGCATATAGATTGGCCTTGATAGAATCCTACTTTGTGTTTGTCTCAATGTGCGGCCTGTTGGATGACATTACATTTTCTTGTAATAAATCACTACACATAATGGTATCATAATGGAGGGAGCATGTTTTGAGTTTGTTGCCTCAGAGGCTTTTAAAGATCTTATCTTATGGCAAGTTGTTTTCTACTCTAAGCGGTTACAGTTGATTATGTTGTGGTGAAGTCCCATTGAGACAGAGCTTTTAGTCCTCTCTACTAAGAGTCTGCCTGTTTAATTGATCGGGGCTATATTTGGAATGGTAATGTCAGTGTATCATGTTAAGCACTCGGCCGATAATTCTGATGCTTGTAATCGTTTCATTTTTCTTCATATGTCTTTGGGTTTGAGATGACTTTGCCCTTCAGGTGTAGTTCCAAACTAAATTATAAGATTTTGTATTTTTTTTTAAGAAGGGGAAATATGCTTTTCCTGATGTTGGGCAAAACGCCCACGTTCTTCTCCATGCGACAGGAAGGAAAGTTTTATTCTCTATACATATCCCTGAGGAGTTCGACCTTGGCTTGGTGGGCTAGGACATCAGCCAGGCCTCCTAAATGCTCTATCTACCTACGGGCTCCTTAGCTAGTGAACAGCCCAGTGGCAGAGCTTGCTGTAAAGGACGGGACAATAGCCACTTTGTCTACTCTGAAGGGAATCCAGGTAGAGAGACTACCTGGAGAGCTGGGCCCCATGTGACCTTCTGGAGACACCGGAGAGGCACAAAGGATTAGCCTCAGATTCCACTGAGCTTGTTTTATTTTATTCTTCGTCACTAAGCAGAATATTTGCTTTCTCTTGGGTCAAGCCCAGTGACACTGACACAAAATACACTCTGCTTTATAATGTTTTACATGATGTCACGTCAATGTTATGAAATCTTCAGTCATCATCTTATTACAATATTTAAAATGTGTATATTATTATTCTTATTTTCACTGGCCAAAATATGATCTAACCAAAGCCAGACCAAGCTTACATGGGGCTGCTCGACTAATCTAACCGCAGCAGATGCAGGGCGAGGCTGAATATGCAGTTATCTCTAGTGTAATTGGACTTCAGTAGAGAGGACAGTGGGTGTAGGGGCAGTGTTCTAGCCATGCCAGTCTGCAATCTGATGCTGCTCTCACGGGGCGGATGTGTTAGACGCTCCGCACGCAGGGACACTGTTGGGTCTTGGAGGTGCTTCCTCCTGAGTGGATGTGAGGACTACTGAGGTTTATTTAGGCTACGTCCCAGTACCAGAGTCAGGAAGCACCATTACATAGATAAATACACTCTGTGTCTGTCTGTCTGGCTGGCTGGCTGTCTTTTTTATTTGCATTTATAAGAGGGGATTGATGGTGGTACAGCTGAGACTGTTAGTTTCAAATGAACAGACACTTGGGGGGGTGGGGGGGTCTATTGTCAACAAGTCGACCATGTAGTACATCCCGTTGGCTGGACGGCTTTCTGTGATGTTTCTCTGTTTGTCCGGTAGATCCTGTTCTGTCTGTGTGTCGAGTTATTCTGTCCCCCCATCCCCCAGGGGGCATGGATTATAATTAGTCTGACCGCTACTAAATAAGGATCTCATGGAATTTCCCTTCCGGTGATTTATAGTTGCCAGATATGGCTCTGTCTGCTATTATAGCTGAATATGCTGTCTCATGGTGAGAAGTGCTGATGCGAAGGGGTCTGTGAGGCCAATGTCAATTATTTATGGAATCGTCTTTGAACCTAAAAGGGCTGGCAACTACTGTAAGTCACGCCACCTCGACTGTGAAGAAAAACGCCTTCCAACCAGACACTTTGCATTGTGGGGTTTCGAGTTGAACTAAATCCAAACCTTGACTAATGGCGGCCGTGTTCCAAAATGATGCAGACTTTTAAAGATGGCCTCACCACAGCAACACAGCCGGCTCCTGACCTGACATACTAGTTTGGACTGGATAACAGTCTTTTGTCAGCCAACAGACACCCTTAAGTGTCTTCTGGCCCGGCGAGTGGAGAAGAGGGGTAGAGAAGGGGAGGAGGAGGGTGGGGGAGGGTTTGTCAGGAAGAAGGTGGTTTGGGCCGGCAAAGTTTATAGGTCCTAACCCTCCCCCGTGTCCCTCATCTATCCTGATTTTCATGCACACAGTGGGGAAAAAAGGAGGAACTGAAAGAGATGACTAGAGATAATGTTACAAATGTGATAGCCCAGCGGGTTAGGTTAACGTAGAAATAGAACGCAGTAGAAAGGGAATAGTGTCATTCGTCATGAAGAAGTTCGATGCACCCTAATGTCTACAGTGCAAATTCCCGGCTGCTTTGAGTTTTGACAGAAAGCCTTGTTTACTGTAGGCAGCTAATGATGCAAGGAGTGCCACCATTAGGCCACTGCTGCTGTTGCTGCCACAGGCCTTTAGTCTTCCAGATAAGCCTGCCTCAAAGCGTCAGGTTTTGCCAGCACACGTCTTGAGTCTTGACACATAGATTCAAGTCATTCCAGGAGAATCCATCCAAAGTGAGGCCACGTGGTTTTACAGTTTAATCTATAATGGAGGCAATGGTCTGTGATATGATGTTGTTTGAGGTTTGACATAGTCAGCCATTGACTGGGTGCTTGTTATTCGGCCACGGTCTGTAAACCCCTGATATCTTACCGTTGTCCCAGTTGAAAGTACTCTGTCTTTTCAAAAGCTAGACGGCAACAAAGGCTGTCTACTCCTTGGTCCTTGATTAAATAGTTTCTTCGCAGAGAATAATAATAATAATACATTTGATTTAAAAAGTGCTTTTCAAAACACCCAAAGACATTTTACATGGTAAAGTATCAAACTTAAACACTAACTAACAACTACACAAGCCTAAGCACAGGATACAATCAGATGGAATTAAAAATAGTTATTGAAGGCCTAATAGAAAAGGGACGTTTTGAGAACGGCAGGTCAAAGTGGTCTATGTAGCTTTCCTCCTTTCCGGCGTGGTCAAGTGCACATCTTTCACCCCCCCCCCCCCCCCCCCCCCACACACACACACACACACACACCCTTCTGCTCTCTGTGATCATTTACTCTGAGTGCTGTTCAAAAGGGGGGTAATATCGACTGAGTCATCATCATCAGCCAATACGTTTCTCTTACGACACCCTCCATTTCGATCTAGGAATTCATCATCTTGACAGTTGAAGCCTTGGCCTAATTTTACGACTGTCTTACCATGATAGTAATAATAATAATTTATTGACATAAATTAAGAAAAGCTTGAAATAGAGCACTGCTAATTATGGATGGTTTGTATAATACAAAAGTGTTGTGAGTGAGTGAGTGAGTGAGTGAGTGAGTGAGTGAGTGAGTGAGTGAGTGAGTGAGTGAGTGAGTGAGTGAGTGAGTGAGTGAGTGAGTGAGTGAGTGAGTGAGTGAGTGAAGCATGTTGTGTCTGCTCATGTGGACCTTTTGTATCCAGCCTGCTTTGCATTCTCCAAGTCACAGTATTCGCTTTCACCATGTGTACACACACACACACACACACACACACACACACACACACACAGAGTCACTTCCAGACACACACACACACACACACACACACCCACACACACTGTAACACACACATATGCAGTAAACACCAGAAAGAATCCCCACAACATAGGAGCACAGTTTTACTTTAGGGTTAGGGTTACCAACAATATGAGGGAGGGTAGGGTTTACTGTAAGTTTAAACAGGAGCCAGAGTTTCCCTGACAACGCCCCTGTAACACTCGGCCTTGGCTTTCAGATAGCCAGGCGGTGGGTTATGTATAGATGGTATCATTAAGACCATCTACGTTAAGAAGTCAACTCGGCTGTTCGTTAAAGTATCCGCATGGCGGCATTATGGAATTAGAGATGTAATTAGACAGACAGGCTGTGTCTTTGTGGTTTCAACGCTAGATTTTAGATGCTTTGTTTGGCTGGGTGTAGTGTTAAAAAAAGCAGTCGCCATTGTTTTTTTTTTTTATGTATATCCCCTGGCAGCATTTATATCCTGATAACCTTGCTGTATTTGATACTAATAGTGGAAATGTGAATGTCCTAAAGAAATGTTTGTGTTTGTTGAGTCGACACTCAAGGAGTCTTGAGAAACCGTTTGTTGTCATGTGTCGCCATAGCAACCGCCATAAACAGAATTGACCCATTGTTGTTTGGTTGCGGACTGTATGTCTTTGTCCCCGTGTGTTGCCTCAGTCCCTGACCAGTAGTAGAACCGTAGGTGATTAAAGGTGTCCTGAAGGTGCGTCTTAGCCACGCCGTAGAGCAGCCCTGTTCATCTTTGCGCATGGAGAAGGACATGTTATCTACTTTAGTAGGCCTACTTATCTAGAGTCGAAGGGGGTTGTTTACAATTTGAGGTTACACTTGATGACCTTGCTTTATTTATTTTTTCTCACTTTGTATTTTTGTCCTTTTTATTACTGCTTCCTGTTTGGTCATTCTTGCTAATCTCCACTTTCTTTCTCTTTCTTTCTTTCACTCTCTCTCTTCTCTCAAGCTCAGTTCTCTCTACACTCTCTTTCCCCATTGTCTTTAAAGTAAATATATCTTGCTAAGAATATTATTTCTTCTTGACGATTATTAATATAAGGTTTGTATTATGATGTCAAGGCTTTATAATAATGACTCTATTTCTGTTTCTATTTTCCTGTGCTCTGTGTTACTGCTTCGCTCTATCACTCTTTCTCTATCACTTTCTCACACTTTCTCTCACGCACACATTCTCTTCCCTCTTTTTAGTTGTTTCGTTCTCTATTTTATGCTCTCTCTTATCTGTACCTCTGTTTTCTCTCACCCTTTCTTTCTCCCTCTCTCTCTCTATGCTCTGCATATCTCTCCTCTTCTTTCTCTCCCTCTCCATTCCTTTACATTCTGTGTCAACGTATATCTCCCTCCCTCCCTCCACTCTCTTGGTAATGCATCTCTCTCTCTCTCTCTCTCTCTCTCTCTCTCTCTCTCTCTCTCTCTCTCTTTCTCCCCTTGTCCCCTGTCCCTCCCTCCCTCCACACTCTGTGGTACTTTATCTTTCTCTCTCCCTCCCTCCCTCGCTCCAATCTGTGGTAATGTATCTCTCTCTTTCTCCCTTTCTCTCCTTCTCTCTCTCTCTCTCTCTCTCTTTTCTTCCCTCCACACTCTGTGGTATTGTATCGTTCTCTCTCCCTCCCTCCCTCCCTCCCTCGCGCCACTCTGTGGTAATGTATCTCTCTCTCTCTCCCTCCCTCCCTCCCTTGCGCCACTCTGTGGTAATGTATCTCTCTCTCTCTCTCTCTCGCTCTGTGTGTGTGTGCGTGTGTGTGTGTGTCTCTCGCTCTCTATGTGTGTGTGTGTGTGTGTGTGTGTGTGTGTGTGTGTGTGTGTCTCACAGGTGAGCCATCATGATCCCCATCACTGAGCTGCGGTACTTTGCCGACACCCAGCCGGCGTACCGCATCCTGAAGCCATGGTGGGACGTCTTCACGGACTACATCTCCATCGTCATGCTGATGATCGCCGTGTTCGGGGGCACGCTGCAGGTCAGAGGTCACGCACGCTGTATACTAACACTATACCACACGCACATACCCACACCCACAAGGACACTATATACACAAACACCCAGATACACTCTATACCACACACACACACATACACCCAGATACACTATAACACATACACACACATACACCCAGATACACTATACCACACACACACACACACACACACACACACAGGTACACCCAGATACACTCTCTACCACACACACACACACACACACACACAGGTACACCCAGATACACTCTCTACCACACACACACACACACACAGATACATTATACCACATACACACACACGCAAAATGTTGCGGCATTGTGCTCAAACTTGATCTCTTTTGAGATAACTGGGGTTGTTTTTAAGCATGTCTGACACTAACACACACACACACACACACACACACACACACACACATCACAGTTGTAGTCGCTAAGCTCCCAGCACCCTGTCCAAACAAACGTCAGTCAAGAGTTTAGTGTATCACGATTGTGCTATGTTTATCATTCGTATGTCTGTTTATCATCATCATGCCGGCTGCAGGTGACTCAGGACAAGATGATCTGTCTGCCCTGCAAGTGGGTGGTGAACCGCACCTGTGACTACCCCAACGCCTCGGCGCGCCTCCCCTCCGCCGAGCCGAAGGGCATCCAGTACGACCTGGACCGCCACCAGTACAACTACGTGGACGCCGTGTGCTACGAGAACAAGCTGCACTGGTTCGCCAAGTACTTCCCTTACCTGGTGCTGCTGCACACGCTCATCTTCCTGGCCTGCAGCAACTTCTGGTTCAAGTTCCCCCGCACCAGCTCCAAGCTGGAGCATTTTGTCTCCATCCTCCACAAGTGCTTCGACTCGCCCTGGACCACGCGGGCGCTGTCGGAGACGGTGGTGGAGGAGAGCGACTCCAAGCCGCCCGGAGGAGGAGGTGGCGGAGGAGGCGGCGGCGGCGGCAGCAAGACCAACGGCTCCCTGGACAAGAAGGCGTCGAGCGTGAGCGAGGACGTGGAGGCCAGCATCCCCATGCTGCAGCGCACCAAGTCGCTCATCGAGCAGGGCATCGTGGACCGCTCGGAGACGGGCGTCCTGGACAAGAAGGAGGGCGAGCAGGCCAAGGCGCTCTTCGAGAAGGTCAAGAAGTTCCGCGTGCACGTGGAGGAAGGCGACATCGTCTACCGCCTCTACATCCGCCAGACCCTCATCAAGGCCATCAAGTTCGTCCTGATCATCTGCTACACGGCGTACTACGTGCGCTACATCAAGTTCAGCGTGGTGTGCAAGGTGGACATCGAGAGGCTGACGGGCTACACCATGTACCACTGTGCCCACCCGCTGGCCACGCTCTTCAAGATCCTGGCCTGCTTCTACATCAGCCTGGTGGGGGTGTACGGCCTCATCTGCATGTACACGCTGTGCTGGATGCTGAGCCGCTCGCTCAAGCGCTACTCGTTCGAGTCGATCCGCGAGGAGAGCAGCTACAGCGACATCCCGGACGTGAAGAACGACTTTGCGTTCATGCTGCACTTGATCGACCAGTACGACCCGCTCTACTCCAAACGCTTCGCTGTCTTCCTGTCCGAGGTGGGCGAGCCCTCGGTCTGGGGGCCTCTCTTTTAGGCCTTTTGTTTAATATTAGAAACTTAGATTATTATAGTGTTTATTTTAGGCTTTTATGTGAAGTAACTGGTAATTAAGAAATATTAAATTGAGTTACTACACTTTATAAAACTATTTTGTGACAATATTACAAGAGTCGTGTATAACCAAAAAAAAAGATTTTTTTTATTTTATTTCATTTAGCTCTAAACTATGGACTTAACAATTCATATAAAAGCAGGATTACGGTACTCATTCTTTTAAATGTTTTTTTTAAACTAATGAAAACGAGAGGATTGATAGGAAAGTGGCTTTAACTTTAATTCACTTAAAAAAAACAACACTAAAACTGTTCATATATTTTTATCATCGTCCAACAGGTGAGCGAGAATAAACTGCGCCAGCTGAACCTAAACAACGAGTGGACCCTGGAGAAACTCCGCCAGCGCATCACCAAGAACTCCCAGGACAAGCTGGAGCTCCACCTCTTCATGCTCAGCGGCATCCCCGACACCGTGTTTGACCTCCTGGAGCTGGAGGTGCTCAAGCTGGAGCTCATCCCCGACGTCACCATCCCGCCCATCATCGCCCAGCTGGCCAACCTGAGGGAGATGTGGCTGTACCACACGCCGGCCAAAATCGAGGCCCCGGCTTTGGCCTTCCTGCGCGAGCACCTCAAGTCGCTGCACATCAAGTTCACGGACATCAAGGAGATCCCGCTGTGGATCTACAGCTTGAAGAACCTCCACGAGCTCCACCTGACGGGGAACCTGAGCGCCGACAACAACCGTTTCATCGTCATCGACGGCCTACGGGAGCTCAAGAGGCTCAAAGTGCTGCGGCTGAAAAGCAATTTGACTAAACTGCCACAGGTATAAATCTATACTTTTTTTTTTGCATTTTACTTCTGTTTGAATCCCCTCTCTTAGTGTTAAACGCTAAACAACACAAGGAGCATACTGATTTTTTAATTAGATTGTAAAAATCCAATTAATTTGACAAACATCAAAAATATGGCATACCCTGTTTTTTTCACTTTTTGTGTTAGCTCAGACTGGTCTTTCAAAGTAAAAGGAAGCACTTATTTTTTTTATTATTTTGAAATTTGAGACAATACAAATGTCCTTGTACTCGTCATTTCATTTACGTAACAATTAAACAAGAAACAAATGTTCTTTGCATACCCACGATATGAATGTTTTCCTCCTTTGACACGAATGTTTTTCTCCACCCCTTCCTCCTCCTCCTCTTCCTTCTCCTCCTCCCCGCCTAGGTGGTGACGGACGTGGGCGTCCACCTCCAGAAGCTCTCTGTCAACAACGAGGGCACCAAGCTGATGGTGCTCAACAGCCTGAAGAAGATGGTGAACCTGACGGAGCTGGAGCTGGTGCGCTGCGACCTGGAGCGCATCCCGCACTCCATCTTCAGCCTACACAACCTGCAGGAGATCGACCTGAAGGACAACAACCTGAAGACCATCGAGGAGATCATCAGCTTCCAGCACCTCCACCGCCTGGTGTGTCTCAAGCTGTGGTACAACCAGATCGCCTACATCCCCATCCAGATAGGCACGCTCACCAATATGGAGAGGCTCTACCTGAACAGGTAAACACTTCAGGGGAGGGGCTAAGACCTTCAGTAAGTACAGGGTGTAAATAAAAACGATTGTGAGACTTTAAGACTTTAATTGCGAGTCCTCATCCTGCCCTCTGGTTTTGTTTTTGTTTTGTTAATCTTTCTCGAACAGGAACAAGATTGAGAAGATCCCCAGCCAGCTGTTCTACTGCCGTAAGCTGCGTTTCCTGGATCTGAGTCACAACAACCTGACCAGCATCCACGCTGACGTGGGCTTCCTGCAAAACCTCCAGTACCTTGCTGTCACAGCCAACAGAGTAAGGAAAGTGTGTGTGTGTGTGTGTTTGTGTTTGTGTTTGTGTTTGTGTTTGTGTTTGTGTGTGTGTGTGTGTGTGTGTGTGTGTGTGTGGCTTTTTGTGATTGACTGAAATTTGGGCTTGTGTGTGTTGTGTACATGCCTTTCTGCATGTATGTGTGTGTTTATCATTGAAATTGTCTGTCTGTCTGTCTGTCTGTCTGTCTGTCTGTCTCCTTGCATTCAACAAGGGTGCTAGACCTGCTCTTGGAGGGGAGACAGAGACATGCTCTCAGTCTCTCTCTCCCATGTCTGTGAATCTAGCTCAAAGGTTCCCACAGGATAATTGGAGGGGCTAATCATAATGCTACTGACAGATGAAGGCTTATTTAACTCTTGGTGATTATTAACTAAATGAATGAAACTCTTTGGTTTAATGGAGTGAGGACTAACTGGCGAGAAATTGCCCTTTTAACAGCAAAGCGGATTATATTCTTTCAAAGAATCATATTCTATATTTTTGGGATGTTTAACACGCTGAATCATGTTAAAGTAGCTGAATGATTCTTCCGTTTTCACCACAAATTAATTTTATTTTTTTACTTTGTTATGTTGAATATTTATTTAGCACATTAAGTATTGACATGTTGAACGTTTGTGGGGGGTGTTAAACCCTTGCCCCGTTGAGAAAACACTCAAACCGTCGTGGATAACGAGTAACGACAGTGCTTACAGATAACGTGAGTCGGGGGAGGGGTGACTAACCACATTGTTGCCCGGAACAGAAGTGGCCATGACGGGGCCAACAACCCACGTCAGCCGTCAGGATAAAGAGGTTTACAAGCTTTACTAAGTAGGCTATTCAGATGGCCTGCTTCCTTGGGTCAAGCATGACAAACAGGGGTTTGAATAGGTAGGCGGGTAGTCTAAAGCTACAGAATAGAAAAACGATACAGATTATTATTGAAGTCAGTCTTTTGTTGAGAACTGACTGGTAGTACAGTGGTTTTTTGTTAATAAATCTTAGTCTTTCAGTGCCCTTTATCCTCTGGAACACAGTGTACTAACGTGGTACTCAACTCCCTCAGCTGTTTGGATTGTACACCCAATACCTACCCCAACCACTCCCTCTCTTTTTCTCTTTCTCTTCCACTCTCTCTTTCATTCTCTACTTACAGTATCTTTCTTTCTCTCCCGCTCCCTCTCTTTCTCTTCCTAGCTAGCTATCTCTTTTGTTTTCTACTTGTCTCTCCCTGTCTCTCTTTCTCTTTGAATCTCTCTTTCTTTCTCTACTTATCTCTCTTTCTCTCCCCCTCCCTCCCTTTCTCTTCCGAGCAATATCTGTCTCTTTCTTGTCTCACTGTGTCTCTCCCTTTCTCTTACAATTTCTCTCTTTCTTTCTTTCTCTTATCTCTTTCTTTCTCTACGTCTTTCCCACCCCTCTCTCTCTTTCTTTAGATTTTACCCTCCCTTCCTCCCCGCCGTTGATTGTTATATATTTATTTTCCCCTCTGTCTTTTTCTTTTCCCTGGGGGAACAGTTTAATCACAGCCTGGTAAGTGGGTAGTTCAGGCAACGACGTGTATAAACCCAGACCCGGAGGAATGTTCTTCCTACACACTTTTAATGGAATTCAGATGGGAGAAGGGGGCACTGGTGTGGATCTTTATCGAGGTTTGTCTCGAGGTCTGTCTCAAGGTCTGGTTCAAAGTTCAACCCTAGATTTTGTTTTTACGTCTTTTTTTGGTTTCTGAGACAGTTTGCTCTCTTTTTTTGCCGTCGTCCACAGTAGCATAAATTAATCATTCGAAAGAGATTTGTGTCAGTGGTGGAAAAACTACGCACCATATTTAACTTTGTATATTTTAGAATTTTCAGCAGGAAATGACACGCCTTGGTCTAGCAAGCTAGGTACTCGTGTTGAATTATGGGAAGTTTTACAACTCTCGCTCTCTCTCTTTTTTTTCTCTCTCCATTCTTGCGCGGGCAAAATATTTGCATGCGTGATTATGTGGGTGGGTCTCTGTGTGCGGGCCTCCATGTGTGCATGATTACACCCATTAGGTGATCATTCAAGGATTCTATTATTATCTAACGTTGTTGCCCAGGCTGTTTGGGCGGCTTTGCTATCATGTCGGGGTGATATGTAGTCTGGAAATAGACCCGTCTCTCTCCCTCTCCCTCTCTCTCTCTCTCTCTCTGTGTGTCTCTGTGTGTCTCTGTATCGCTCCCTCTCTCTCTCACATTGTCTTTCTCACTCTGTATCTCTCCCTCTGTCTACCCCTCTCTCTCGCTACCTTTCTGTATCTCTCTCCCTCTTTCTTCCTCTCGCTCTCTCTTTTTTTCTGTCTTTCTTTCTTTCTCTCTCGCTCGCTCTCTCTCTCTCTACTTCTCTACCTCTCTACCTATCTCTCTGTCTACATCATTGACACATCACACATCTTACTGATGGGTTATTTCTGATTCCAAATGCCCCCCATACCATCATGTCCTGCTTTGTGAGTACAGACCTTGGCTAAGAAATGTACGTTTCATTTGATAGGGCCTTGACCAGGCTTATTGGAGTAGGTTAAATCTTGGCCTACTTGTCTTAGATTTTACAATGTCCATGATCAGAGCCATAGATGGAGATACCTTTTGTATAAACAGACAAATCCAGCCACCCATTCATAAGTACTCTATCCAGTGGAAGGCAGGGTAACAGCCAGAACAACATGTGCCTCTATGAGTAAACACTAAAGTTGTTCTTGTTTATTTTTCATGAAGTTTACCTCATCCAAGAGCTGGTTCAGTTTGAATTTTCTTTCCGTAAAGAAGAAAAGTAGAAATAGAGACTGTAGTTCTAGTTGGAGTCAGTCATCTCTACACCACCCACTTGCAACTTCTTTCAAACTTGAACAACAAGGAAAGTTGTTCAAGCCTTCGAATGACAAGTCCCAGTCTAGATAGTTACGTACATGTACAGACTTTATTACAATCCATTGTTTTAGTTTTTTGTGTCAATGTACATGCTTAATCTGAACAGGTATTAACTTATTTTATTTATTTGTTTATTTTTTGTTTATTATTATTATTATTATTATTATTATTATTATTATTATTAATAAGAATAATATTAATAATAATAATAATAATAATAATAATAATAATAATAATAATAATAAGACGAATTTATTATTATTATTATTATTATTATTATTATTATTATTATTAATAAAACAAAAATGTATTATTATTATTATTATTGTGTGTAAAGCGCTTTACATTGTAAAAACAATGTTACACGACTCCGTCCCTGTCACCCTGTCAGTGATGCTTCCTCTTCATCCCTGTCACCCTGTCAGTGATGCTTCCTCTTCGTCCTATTATCTCTGTGCCACACAACAGCCGTACAAGATGGCACCGCACTGTGATACTGTGACCTCCTCTGTTTTGACCCAACCCGTCCATTACTGCTCTCTCATCCTCTCTCTCTCATTTTCTCTCTATCTTCCTCTCTCCCTCTCTCATCCGCTCTCTCCCTTTTTCTCTCCCTCTCTCTCTCTCTCTCTCTCTCTCTCTCTCTCTCTCTCTCTCACACACAGTCTGTATCTGGATCTTGTCAAGTAGAACTTGAGTTTATGTCACTAAAGCTTGCAACGGTTTACCTCTTGAAGACAAAATAGTAAAAAAAAACTAAAAAAAAACACTTAACAATAATATACACTGTTTCATACCAAATCATTTTCTAACCAGCCATCCTGCTATTCTCTCCCACCTTCTTTCTCCCGACTCCCCTCCTTCCATTCTCTCTCACCTCTCCTCCCTCCCACCCCCTCTCCCTCCAATCTCCCCCACACCTCTCCCCCCCCCCTCGACAGATCGAGTCGCTACCCCCGGAGCTGTTCCAGTGTAAGAAGCTGCGCACCCTCAACCTGGGCAACAACTGCCTGCAGACGCTGCCGTCGCGCTTCGGCGAGCTGACGGCCCTGACCCAGCTGGAGCTCCGCGGGAACCGGCTGGAGTGTCTCCCCGTGGAGCTGGGCGAGTGCCGGCTGCTGAAGAGGAGCGGCCTGGTGGTGGAGGAGGACCTGTTTAACACGCTGCCCACCGAGGTGAAGGAGCAGCTGTGGAGGAACGATAAGGAGCAGGCCTGATGGGGAGGTGGGAGGAAGAGGAGGAGGAGGAGGAGGAGGAGGAGGGGAGGACCTGTTCAAAACTCTGACCACCTAGGTGAAGGAACAGACCTGAGGGGAAAAGGAGGTGGGAGGAGGACCTTGTTCAACACAACGAGATCAGAGGAAGCCTGAAGGAGGGCGAAATAAGTAGAAAACGAACTGGCAGGAGAGAAGCCTTCAGTAAAAAGAGAACTCAGTTGGCTGGACGTCTGAGACTGAACCTCGCCAAAGATGTGCCACCCGCCACTCTCTTCCATTGTTCTGTGTGTTTTTCATTTTGATCGTTTTGTTTTGTTGTAGATATGCAATTCTATTACATCTTTTACTAACCCCCACGGACATGTAAGAAGATAGAGAATTTTAAACGTGCTAAAACACCCCACAAGTTGAATTATATAGATAATATACACATATCTATATAAACTCAACAGCCACCAAAACAAGTTTCTTCTTCTACTGGAAACGCTGAGTGTATGTGGCTCCCGTGGTGCTTAGCGATGCGTGTTTATAATCGGCCTCTGCTCATTTCAGGGTAGACATTTCAATAGGACTTCCTGTTAATCCTGTCCCAAAAAAAAGCAAAAAAAAGGAGGAGAGAATGCAATGTTTGAATGAGGGAAGGAAACCTCTTCGCATCAAGCTGGCAGGGCAGTTGCATACACCAGACTAGAACAAAGAATGTTGAGTTGGCAGAGTCTACGTTATTTTAAATATACTTTTTTTTCAACTCGTCTACCTGAGTATCACGACGATGAACAAACCAAAAACCGTTTTTTTTAATTTATTTTTTTAAAGGAAGGGAATTCTTTAAGCTTCAACAACATTCGTGTGTTTCTCAAAAGCAGGCCAATTTCTCGTATATGGCCTCAGCTTTTACAAGCTCTGTGTCCTGGTAGCCATTACACACTTTAATTGTTCCTGTTTTATTTTTGTTTAATATGTAGTAAAATGTCGAGCGTTTTTAACAGCTGCATCTCATGCATACCAGGGTTTGAGGCGGACAACTATAGTATTATTTTTCCCAGGTGGTGTTGTTGGCTTTTCCGCCCCAAAACCCTTTCAAAACAAAACAAGTCTGACTGAATACAGAGGTTAATTGAGGTGAAGGTAGGGTTCCTGTTTTCTTCCCTCTCATTTGGTTTTCACTTCACAACAGGAGGCCTGTAGACACACCAACTGGCCTTTTAGCTGCTGGTTCACGTATCCAACGCCCCTGACACCTGGTCGTTAAATGCAGCCCTGTTGAATAGAAAGGGCCCCTATTCAGACTGCTTTGGATATGTTAATAGAGGCAATATGCCAGCTATGAATACACAAGCAATGTTCACAGTGGAGCCGGTTTGGAAAAGGAGGGGATGTAATATCCTACTTACCTACCTTAGAAGAAACGCCTTAACTCGCTGGTCGAGAATATGTAAAGTAGTTGATGATTCACAAGTAACCAGTTCAAAATGGCACATCGTAACCTACTTTCAGCCCTTTTGGAACATAGTGGCATGTGAATTGCAGTCGTGGCTGAGCCCCGGGTCATGCCTGGTTAGTTTTGGTGGATTTGTAATCGTTCTAAACGCACAACACCATACACGGCAGCGTTGCCCTGTACCCCGTCTCCTCACTCTGGTTTGCAGGCAGTAGACACTTCATTCACATCCTTAGGCAGACACAGCAGGTGTAAGGACTGTGAACACCCGATAGTAGGAAAACCTGGAGTTGGATTCGGGAGGAAGAATAGAGGTCAAGTAGAAATTATTATTATTATTTATTTTATTTTTTTAACTGGTGATGCTCTGATCACATTGTTTTTTATTCCGATTTTTATTTCCCACACTGCCTTAAGAACACTTTGTCTCTGCTCACTGCATGTCTACAAGACTCGCTTTGTTTTTCATGGGTGCTAAGGTTTGTTTTGAATGATTTCCGTAATATTGTACCAAACCTACACATATTGATTCTGGTCATTTGTTCTTTCTTTGTTCCTGTCTTCTGTTGCCCCCCACCCACCCCACCCCCATGCCTGACATTCGATCTCTCAGAAGACAGGGCGGGTTCAGCCTCTAAAATAATAATCCTGACCATAGAGAACATGCTGTCCCCTCTGTACGTGACAGTTCCCTTTTTCAGTCTTAAGACGTCAAACCAAACAAAGCGTTCTTCGCCTCTAAAACACTCTCTAGCCCCCGCCTGTTCCTGCTCCTCTTCCTCTCCTCCTGTGGAATGGAGCAGAGCAGAGCTGAGATGAGGTCAGTCAGCTGCTAACACGGCAGTGAAACTGGCCAGTGTGTGAGAAATGTTGAAAATGCTCTTCGTTTCACATGACTAGACCCCCACCACCACCACCAGACACACACACACACACACACACAGGTCAGGAATGCTATGTGTATAGTGCCAGCACTTGAGCTAGCCTATAATAGGCCCTGTGATTCAAAAACATGTATTCACTCTATTCTAGTGTTGTACGTCTCTATTGCCTGTAACTCATTCTTTCTCAACATCCCTTGTTTTATTTTACTCTCTACTTTACTGCATGTGAATTAACTGACAAATTGCCTGAAACAGTACGCAGTATTACATGTATCACATGCCTTAAATAGATCATTGTACAGTTCTACTTGACCTGTTTGTCTCAAAGTACTTACAGGCTAATTAATTCATTCATTCATTCAAGAGAATAACTACTCAAGTCAAAGAAAGACTTCCCTTATCACAATTGCCAAGTTTAGAGCAACATTAAATACTAAGGTGTGGGCAAGGACATTTCATTATGTCCAGCATTGCACATTTTTTTTTGTTCCTGCCCAACACTTACAGCTCTGGTGACCCATAGTGGTTCTTACTATAATTCTGTGTATGTTGGTACTGAATAATATTAAAATGAGCAGCCATTGACCTGAAAATATAGTACATTGATGGACAATCGTAACTGAACTCAAAATAACGTTGGGACGCCCTCTGGTGGCCATACCGGGTAGCAGCTGAAATCTCGACCACAGTTGTGGAAATAAAAGCTTTTTTGTTTGTTTTCCAAATGAATGGCCCGTCATCGAATACATTTTTTTATTGATATGCATGACAAATCCGGGCGATTGTTTAACCAATATTGAGTCCAAAGATTAAATGGAAAAATCAGAGACACTAACTGAACTAATAAAATCCATCTTCATGTATTGACTGTGCGTTAGGAACGGTGTTTCCAATAGCCCACTTACGGTTTTGTCTTGAATATTTTTCATCTCGCTTCAGAGATTGTTGGTCAGTGCCTAATTTTAAAACTTGAGTTGACTTATCAAAGTAAACCTACCCCTGAACATATTGTCAGCCCCTGTTTTATTATTATTGTTGCCAAAACTATTGTTGCTGGAAAAAAAGCTTTACAGTGATATAAAGGATGACGACGACACCCGTGAAACTGACAAAGCGGGTTGGACGTTAACCCCGACCATGGACAAATAAACTTCGAAGTCACCTGATAAAGCCATGCCCCACTGTTTTATTTTTTTCTACTACTCTGAAAAATGATAATAATAATAAACGAAATATGTTAACACTAATGTCTTTCTGTGATTTAATTTCAATTCAGATCTAATCGGGTGCTCCTGAAAACAATGTACTCTATTTGCAAAATACCAACCACTAGTTGAAAAAATATTTTGTATGTTATTTTTTAAAACAAAAACGTACCTTGTGAATACATATTCCTATGGGACATTTTAAATTATAGTTCCCCAATTGGTGGATACAAGATATGCATATTTGAATGTAGGCCTATTGTCTGGTTTTGTTCAGGTCCACCTGTGCGCGTGTGCAACAAAGGGCGAATGGCCAATGTCCCAAAATTACGGTCAGGTTACATAAGAGTTAAAGTCCAAAATCCTCTTATTGCTGGTTACAATTTAATTGAGTTAGAAGGGATTTACATCACATGGTATATCTATGGTATCTCGTATGTAGTTCGGACTACAAGTTACCCGGATGACACGGAGGAATAACTGAATCTTCGCTGCATTCATCAGCATGGATTTCTTGACAGATCAAGACGCTGCAAAGGTGAGCGTTGGCAATACAATTGTACCTCGTTGTTGAAAAACGTATTGTTCACTTTAAGGTAAGAAAACCACATAATTTAATCTCACAGTATAAGTAAGTGGAAATACCAACCACCTTGCATACCGACCTTGATCTGTTTTTAATATCATCTCTTTTTATCTGCATTTTTATCTGCACGTTTTATCTGCTGTTTGTCAAAGTTGTTCGATGATCTGTTCTTTCAAAATCGGAAATCTGGACCTGCACGTGACCGAAAATTGCTCTACAATGTTGCGCATTTTTTCGCTTCTATGTAAAGTTACATAACTTAATTTGCTGGCTGCAAAAATTCATCAGCACGCGCTACGGACCGTAGTACAGTAAAGCGGCCAGATTGATTATATGTACAGTATGTTTTGATGATCATGAGAATGAAGATTATGATAATGTGACTTTTATGAATAATTAAAAAGCAAATTATGTTAATTTTGATTTATAACCCTATGAAAATCGTGATTTTCTAAAAACCTTGTTTTAACAGTATGAGAAGGATGGATACGTGATCCTTGAGGGACTCCTTAGCTCTGATGAGTGTGACGCGCTGAGGCACAGGATGCGGGAGATTGTAGAGGACATGGACGTTCCAGAACACTGCAGGATCCAGTTCTCCACCAATCACGACGAACAGCTCAAAACACAGGTACCTAATAGAAAAGACAATGGAAACTACTTCTGCTTGTTGATACCAGGTTTATTTTCTCTCAACCTGACCAAACCGTATCTGTCTTATTCATACATTCAACCCCCAAAGATGCAGGTAAGAATCAAGTCTATTAAGTAGTGTGGTTTACGATTTCCCTCGTTGTGTACATGCACCAAATCACACACTCTTAGTAATAGATTTGTACATTTTTGTACTTAGTTCTCACATACATCCTCTGATGCATGTACTTGAACACATCATCAATGTTGTATCCTGGAGTCATTGGGTGTTTCGGGTCTTGCAACGGACACCCTCTTCCAGGCGACCCGACTGAGGTTGATCAGGCCTCGGCTTGTGTTCAAGTGGCATAGGAGCTGCCAGTGGAGTGCTGGCAGTAGGTGTGGGTGACATGCGGAGGATCTGGGCACTGCGGTTTGCCTCCTTGGCCTGGCTCCTCCTGTATCTCACCAGAAGTTGCTTAGAATATAGCTAACTATAGATAGACTTCCCTTGTGTTAAGACTACCATCCCGTTACCTTTCTTGTTTTGATCCATCCTGTTTGATGTTTCTGTTAAGATAAATCATTGTGTTCTCCACTGTCTTCTACATTGCTTTTATAGGTATAGCTGGCTTCTACCCATGCCAGCCATGTTAAACTGGGTGATTGTGTATCATGACCTCAACAGAGAACTGTTATGTCAACAGTCTGGCCAAAGACCCCTAGTCTCACCGCTGTAATGCCCTCGTTTATTGGTTAATCAGGGAATTTACCCCTGTAACACTGTCTTTTATTGGTTGATCGGGGTATTGACCTCTGTTACACTGTTTTTGTCTGGTGGATTAGCTCTACTATAACACTGTGTCCTCTTTGACCTGCAGGGCAATGCAGACTATTTCATCACCAGTGGTGATAAGATACGCTTTTTCTTCGAGAAAGGAGTTTTTGACGACCAAGGTGTGAGTCGTTTTATGAATGTGGGAGAATCATTTTTGTCGTTTCTCTGTGGAGCAAGAGTTAAAACTTAAAACTGTCTTCTTCCTGTTTCCTGTTCCCTGCAGGAAAATTCACTGTGCCTAAAGAACGCTCCCTAAATAAAATCGGACATGGTGAGAAAACTGGCCAATATTTATTTAGCTGTACGTTAAGAATAAAAATGTAAAAGCTCTAAATCCTTAAATATAAATATAAATATTTTATTTATGTAAATGTTATCTGTTCTACAGCCCTCCACGCCTTTGAGCCTTTATACAAGAAGGTCACACATTCGCCTAAGATTCAGGTAAGGATGTAACCTAGTTGTATCCGGTTTTTGCTTAAACAAACACTTGTCTTAATAACAAACAGTGTTAGCAGCATAATAATAATAATAACAATAATAATAATAATAATAATAATAAAAGTAACTTTATTTGTTTAACACTTTCCTTAAAAACAAAACACATTTTATCCAAATGTAATAAAAAAAACACATGGCAGCCTGTATCATCGGATCTACTAGACAGCATCATCATCTTCATCAGTCAACCCCATACTCTGCATTGCATGCTTCATCTTTCCTTTTGTTTTTAGGGGATTGCCAAAAAGCTGGAGATGAAGAGACCAGTGATTCTACAAAGCATGTATATATTTAAGGTAAAGTGAAGCAGTAGCAGTATATTTAGATATCTGTTTATTTAAAATGAAGGAGACTAGTTTGTTTGAAATAAAGGAGACCAGCAAATGATCTCTCTTTAACTCACAGCTCCAGAGGTGTCACACATTGTAGAAGCTGAAGTGAGGTGAAATACTGTGAAGGGATGTTTAGTTAGAAGGGAAACGTTACAAAAGCACTCATCTGTTCGTACTGTTCATACATACAATCAGTCTGTCTGTGACATCTTTATGACCCAGATGGGATTTTGTTTAGCTGTGTGGTTACTTGCTTTACCCGTGATAGATTTTGACTCATGTGGTTCTGACAAGATTTCTCTCTCTCTCTCTCTCTCTCTCTCTCTCTCTCTCTCTCTCTCTCTCTCTCTCTCTCTCTCTCTCTCTCTCTCTCTCTCTTTTTTTTGCTGCTTTGTTCTTTAGCAACCAGGGTTTGGTGGAGAGGGTAAGAAAAGTATAACCTGTGCACAAAACACACTGTTCACTGACCTAGGTTTGATGATTCATTTTACAATACCAACATTTTAGCCGTGCACTGATTATATTGATATTTATATCCCAACCATACTTTATATTTATATATATATATAAAAAAATCCACACACAAGTGATGAATTATTCATCTCTGGATTTTAACGTTACCAGCTCTGTTGAGTTGTGTCCTGTTTCCTCTGTGTGTGTGTGTGTGTGTGTGTGTGTGTGTGTCACAGTGACGCCCCACCAGGACGCTACGTTCCTGTTCACGGTGCCTCTGGGTCGAGTGATGGGGGTGTGGATCGCTCTGGAGGACGCCACCCTGGACAATGGCTGCCTCTGGTTCATACCTGGATCACACAACAGTAAAGAAACATCACGTCCAATCTCACATCTACCTACTCACACAACATTTTCATGTACATTTTCATCATTTAGCAGATGCTTTTATCCAAAGCAACTTACAATAAGATTGCTGGGACAGTCCGCCTTAGAGCATTGAAGGGTTAAATGCCTTGCTCAAGGGCACAGTAGTGTTGGTGTTCCCAGGTGGTATTTGAACTCGTTACCTTTTGGAAAACAACATTAGAAAATAATCAGACTGGAGGGGTCTACTTAATTTTAATCACACTTCCATCATACGGAGGGCTCACCTATGTGACAGTGACTAACTTTAACTTGAAGTATAACCTCTTTTATTTGTAATGCACTTTTCTAAAGGAAGTTATACGATGCTACTCTGTAATTGGTGAGATATTTTGATTGTCGTTGTCCTAGGTGGTATCACCAGGCGGATGGTGCGCGCCCCAAAAGGAACGTACCCACTGACTGACTTCACCGGCCGAGAGCAAGAGTACGACGAGAAGCTTTTCATCCCAGCGCCGGTCAAAAAAGGCAAGTTGTCTGTGGAGTACCAAGCATTAGACATATGCAGTATACACACAAAATACTCACACACAATAGATATATGCAGTAGACCTATGCAGTACAAACACACAATATACATATGGAGTAGACACACAATAGACACACACAATAGATATATGCAGTATACCTATGCAGTACAAACCCACAATATACATATGCAGTAGACACACAATAGACACACACAATAGATATATGCAGTAGACCTATGCAGTACAAACACACAATATACATATGCAGTAGACACACAATAGACACACACAATAGATATATGCAGTAGACCTATGCAGGACAAACACACAATATACATATGCAGTAGACACACAATAGATACACACAATAGATACTGTATGTGCAATACACACACAATAGACCTGTCAACTTGTATTTTCATATTTGTTTTAAATGTTTGGACGCTAACGTGAGAGTGAGTTGTGTCATTTTTATTTTATCTGCTTGGTAATAAAAGGCTATTTTTGTCCAGCATCTACTGTGTTAAACTCTCTCAAGACCTCCATGCAAGGTTCTGACTGTTCAGAAACTGTTGCCTGGTGATGTAATATCCCCAGGTCTGTGTGAAAGTCTGCATGGGGTGATGCAAGTCTGTGCAGGGTGGTGATGTGAGTCTGTGCAGGTGTGATAATGTGAGTCTGCTTGGGGAAGTGAGAGTACACAAGGGGAGTGAGATTGCGCCGGGGAGTGTGAAACAGGGTCAAGGGTTACAAGGGCTAAGGTCTGGTTTACATGAAAGGTAGAGGAACATCTGGTAAGAGTTAGCATTCCGACTCACAACGTTAATCTACTCAGCCACTTCTTACAATGCCACTATCTTTCAGTATAGAAGTAGAATTGTTTTATTATATGTTTCCGTCTCTATTTAATTTCCTCCATTGAGTTTTTTTGTTTAGATCTGTTTACAGTGCCTGCCTGGTTATTATCTATTAATTGATCTAGCCATCCGTTATCCTTCCATCATCTCTCCTCTCTTTTCTCCCTCTCCCTCCCCCCTCGTCGTCACCTGTTTCTATCTCTCTTCCACCATCTCTCTCTCTCTCTCTCTCTCTCTCTCTCTCACTCTTTCTCCCTTACCCTCTCCCTCTCCCTCCCCCCTCGTCGTCACCTGTTTCTATCTCTCTTCCACCATCTCTCTCTCTCTCTCTCTCTCTCTCTCTCTCTCTCTCTCTCTCTCTCTCTCTCACACTTTCTCCCTTACCCTCTCCCTCTCCCTCCCCCCTCGTCGTCACCTGTTTCTATCTCTCTTCCACCATCTCTCTCTTTTTCTCTCTTCCACGGTCTCTCTGTCTCTCAGGAGGGGTGGTTCTTATCCACGGGGAGGTGGTCCACCGCAGCGCCCAGAACACTTCGGAGGAATCCCGTCACGTCTACACCTTCCACCTCATGGAGTCCAAAGAAACCAGCTGGAGCCCCGACAACTGGTGAGTCTCAACAGCGATCACAACCCTTAGTCTAAGGGGTATGTTACATTACTGACTGGCTGGTGAGTCTCAACAGCGATCACAACCCTTAGTCTAAGGGGTATGTTACATTACTGACTGGCTGGTGAGTGACAGTGATCACAACCCTCTAAGGCGTATGTTACATAACTGACTGACTGGCTGGTGAGTGACAAATTGTAACTCACAGTATACATTTTAAACTAGGAGTTTTTAGAAGAAACACTGGGTGAATCGTTTTTCTTTTTGGCATTAAAAGCATTTCAGAACTTTGATATTGAACTCGCAAAGTACGTCTAACAAACAAATCTGAGGTAAAAATGTCCCTCTATGGTATTGACTTTTTTGTTGATACCAGTCAACTCAAACTGATGTTTTCCCCTTCGGCCTTGTTATTGTTCTTAGGTTACAACCTACAGAAGACCTTCCGTTCCCATCGCTGTACACCTAGGAAGAAAACAGAACTACGCAACAGCACCAAACCTATGAGTGGAGATATTGTCTTCATAAAGGAGGTTTAATGAAGCAGGACCAATGTACAGTATTCTTTAATAGGGAAGCTAAAGGATAAAACCATGCAGCCTTTTTTTGTATTGTAGCCCACATTTACAATGGCTACCATTTTACTTTTTTAAATTCAGAATGACCTCAAACCGGTGTGACATTGTAGGAATGTAACCCAAGTACTCTACTAACTGAATGAATGGACCTAAAATGTGACATTGGATGGCAGTTTCGTTTTTGCGTTGCATTAATTAACTATGAACAGTTTTAAATAAGCATGGAAAGATTTCCAATCGTACAAATAAAGTTTTTAAAAATTGCCTCATATTTTGATTGTAGACAAAATTTCTCGAACAGAAGGATGATACAAGTTGTAACTAAGAATGTTTACTTAACTCAGATTTTCTTTAAAATAATTGCTACTATGTGTCATAAATAGACAGACTCATATAAGTACTCCAGTTTTTATGTTGAGTGAAAAATTGGTTTAAATGGCTAAACAAGATGCCATCAAAGTTTGCCAAGAGCACCTGTGATGTCAGACATTGGTATATATTGGTAGAATTTGTCTGCAGTGACTTATGATGTGAACTTTCAAAATAATAAGAAAGTAGTCAAAGTAAGGGAATTAATATTTGACTTAATCAGAATGATTTTTGGCTTGGTGCATAAAAAGTCTTTAATGATGCAGTTTTTCATGCGATATCAGTTTCAAGCAAAAAAACAAACAATCAAACAAGTTTACAAATTGTAATTTTTGATAAGATTTGATAGATAAAAAACACTTTTACAGAATTGTTTTGAAATTAAATACTGTGTTGGTTTCATGCTGTAAAACAATCAATAGAACTCTTCAACTTTCAAGTTTCTTGAAACATATATATTACTAATGTGGATGGAGACGAGATCAATCCATTGATAAGACAGCCACACTCACAGTAGCATATAACATAGAAAACTTTAGAGAAGAAGATTTAAAAAATAAGTTTACTTTTAAAAGTAAAACGTAATATTTTTCAAACAAGTTACAGTACAGGATTTCACATTACAGTGTCATGCTAAAATATGCAGATGAAAACTGCTGCCATATTGAGTATCAATCAACTAAAAGTTCTAAAGGGTTTTTGACAAATATCATGCTGCCAATTTAAGCGTCTGCAGAACTACATAATGTGGGATACAAAATATATATTTCGGTAACACAATAACTTTCAGTAATAGCTGTAATTAGACCATCAATAAACTATTATCTCATTATTAGCAAATGTGTGATAATGATTTATTAATTATTTCTAAAAGATGAGTTACTGTATTTAGGCATTTGTAAATTATGAATTGGAAGCTGATCATTATCATCTGATTAGACAAATAATCAATGCATAGTAACCGGAAAAAACCTGCAGAAAGCAGACTAAACCAACCAAGAATGTGCACATGCAAAGTCCTCAATCCAAAAAACTAAACAAAAATAACAGTTATTTATCTTTTAGATATGATTTATGGATAACTATCAAACATTTACTAATAATAAGATTCTAGTTTATTGATGATCTAATAACTGCTTATTAATGAAAGTTATTATAAAGTGTTAACTATATTTCTTAAGGCAAATTAGTCCTCTATATTGTCACAACTAAAAAGGCAACACAATTATGTTGTAATACAAGTAATAAGATGGAACGGCTCGTAGTATAAAGAGAAAACAAATTTAAGAGGAAAACCTCGCCTTCCCCTATGTTCTTCAAAAGGCTTTACAAAGGGGTATACATCCTGTTTGCAAAATTCAACAAAATAAAAAGATAAATTAGAAAATAACGCATACATTATCAAATCGCGTCCAGATTTGTCCAGCTGTGCATGATTCCAGTGTCATCTTGTTCAGTGCCTGATTGGACTACACTTGATGTTTTTAATTAACCAATCAGAACTCCCAGCTCATGTTTTCATATCATTATTGCCAGAGCCAAAGGCAGGTATGGACTACTGCAGCCTCCCCACTGGAGAACGTCCCATATCTCCATCACGTACAGCTCTTAACAGTTGACACTTAGGTGCTCCTTTTTCTCCACTCAAAGCAACAACAAAAAACACCAAAAAAAAACAGTAGTAAAGATGTTTGATGTGATTTTGTGTGTGCATGTATAAACTGACTGCTATAACAACACTGGTTCTGTGAGCCATGCTTATAGCACAGCTCTGCCTGACATTTCACAAAATAAAGGGCGAGTGCAAACTTCAACCTTATTAGCCATCCTCATTTTGTTCTTTTTATCAATGTAAGCTAATCACATAGCCTCTTTGTTTTTACTTTGACCTTGTAGGTAACCTCTCTCTCTCCCTCTTTAGCCAGCCATATTGGTTTATTATCCCAATGCAGTATTGGTGTAAAAGAAGATAATTTACATACATCTATGCATAACTTTACTTTGCATACAGTAAATCTCTTCTTCCAAACATCTGTTTGTGGTAAAATGTGTAAGTTCAAGATCAACAACAATACCATCTTTTCATTATGTTTCACATTTTTTTTAACTGCTGTCTCTCCCTCTAACACAGCTGGTCCTCAAGCCAGGGGTAGTCTCCATGTGTCTGTATGTGCTTTCAAACCCAGGCAAACATAATCTGTAGAAACCATTTTAAAATAACTGAAAAGCTTTCGGTGCGATTGATTACCCTTGCCAGTCACTACTACTACCAAAACATTTTTAAAGTCACGTTTAATGACAAGGTTTTTTGCTTGAATATTGAAAACACATTCAAACCGTAATTTTATTGCCTCCACTCCCCTGGTCAGTGCAACACCCCGTCCGTCTGTTTGTCGGTCGGTCTGTCTGTGTGTCCAGGTCAGAGAAGCAGCAGGATAAAGAGGTAGAGCGGAAGAAGCAGGTTGTCTATCTGCAAGGTGTACGCCTCCAACATGGCAACCATGGTGATGGAGCCCACAATCCACGAGTAAGTGGAGTTCAGGTTGATGCTGCCGTCGAAGATCAGGAATATCGCCACGGCGATGATCTGAGCGAACACGGACGTGGCCGTGCCCTCCATGGTCTTCTTGGTGCCGGGCCAGCGGATCTCTCCCATGGCGCTGCCGAACACAGAAGCCACCGTGTCCCCGACCCCTACGGCCAGGACGCCCGCGTAAGGCACCAGGCCGCCCGCGCCGGGCAGCTGCCCTTTGGGAGCGCAGGGCCCGGGAAACAGCCATATAGGCAGCGACATCCCCAGCAGCAGGTAGACGTGGGTGAGGATGAGAGGGCCCGAGTCGCGCTCGTCCAGGAACAAAGTGAGCAGCTGCCGGAGGAGCTGACCCAGCGGGCGGATGCGGAAGTACCGGACGTACTCCAGCAGGAGGAAGGCTCCCAGGCAGCCCACGGAGGCCACGTGGAGCAGCTGGCGGTCGTACACCAAGCCAGGCACGAAGGTGGCCACCACGATGAGGTGGAAGTACTTGCGCACCACCGTGGAGGCCTGGTGCTTCTTGGAGCCCGCCTGGCGCCGGTAGTTCTGGTGCAGCACCACGACAATCGCCACGGCGGCCAGGAGGAGCCAGTAGGCGAGCAGGAAGAGGCGCTTGTCGTTGAGCGTGACGAAGTCGAGCAGCCACATGATGGGGTGGCGGTCGATGAGTAGGGAGAGCCAGGGCATGAGGATCCCCAGGCCCAGGACGGCCGTCATCATGTGGAAGAAGAGAGAGGAGACCCACGTCTCCGACTCCATGAAGCAGAAGAGGAGGGCGAAGAACACGCCCAGCAGCAGGGACCCCACCACCACCACGGGGAGGAAGTAGTTCACTGGGTCACCTAAATCATGTTTGGCCAAACAAAGAGTGCTTTTTAAATAAAGAAATATATTTTAAAAAAGCATAGGATAACAAGAAAAGTAGGTAAATGTAAATAACAATATTATAAATATAGTATAACAAGGAAAGTAAGTAAATATGAACATTATATTATAACAACGAAAGGGCTTTGCAAAAAGTGGTCCTTGTGAGTAAAGACATTGCTTAAAAAAAGCATAGGATAACAAGGGTACGTGGCATCCATGACAGACACAATAAATAAATAGCCAAACCCACCTTTGACCTCAGTCAGGTTGAGGGAACGCTTGATGAGCTGGTTCACGATGAAACTGATCCCTCCGACGATGATTAGCGCCTCCCCTGGCGTGAAGCACCGTGGCATCAGGTACAGGACGATCAGACTGAGGTACACGAAGATCAGCAGGACCTCCAGCACTTCGATGACCTCTGACACAGACAACGTCTGCTTGGTGGTGTACAAGATGGCGCTGCTCGCCACGCCCGCAATCACACACGTGTTGGTGGGCACGGGCCGAGTGATCCCCAACGCCAACAGCGAGAGGAAGAGCGCCAACATCATCCCCGTGACGGTCACCACCATGGAGAAACGTTCGAAGTAGACGTTCCCGGCCGCAGCGCAGCGCTCCCTCAGCGCCAGCCCCATCAACGGCATGACCATGCAGCCCGGGACGATGCCGCTGTTGGCCGAGAGGCGGAACTGGAAGACGGCGCCGCCGCCTCTAAGGAGCCGGTCCCACTTGTGCTGCACGTAGAAGGCCTGGATGACCAGGGCGATGCAACACCAGGAGAGCTGGTTCCAGATGGCCGTGTGGACGCACAGGACCATGGAAAAGACCACAGCGGACTCTACTAACACCGGGTTGACCTGCATCGCTGCAGCAGCGGTGCGGGGGACGTTTGGCAGGAAAAGAAGGAAGGACGGAGGGAGGAGAAGGATGAGCGTGAAAGTGGGAAGAGTTTGACGTGTTGATGGGGGTGTGTCAGGTTCTCTTTTGAACGCACATCATTGGGTCAGTCACTTGTCCAATATTTTATCTGTGATGTAAAGATCAACAAAGAGCAGAAAAAAACATTCCATTAGCAAAGTTTTTACCTCCCCAAAAGTAGCATGTACATTATTTAAAACTCTACACTTTCAAAGGAAAAATGCAAAAATGTGTCCCAATAAAATACCAATGTGCAATTGAGCAAACAGTACGTGTGACAGACTTAAGGTTGACTCATAATATCTTATCACAGCTATGAACCTTGGCCTACAATGGCTGTAGTCCGGTAACCATTTACACACTGAACTTTCATCCACCCATCTCCTTAAAGTCCCAGATGACATTAACCAGTAACTGAAACCTTGATTTTTTTCCCCCCACATTGTGTTCACATGGCACAACGGTGGTATTTCTGGGGGCGAGGTTAGAAAGATGGCCATCAACATCACAGTACAAATAATTAACGACATAATGCAATGTCGTATTTCATAGCCATTCAGTGGAATTGTCGTCGTCTTGCTGAAGTTAGCTCTGTGGTGTCCAATATCTCTCACTACAATGAGAAACAATTAAACCAAGTCAAGGATGCGACGACCCAGGCCACCATCCTTGACTAGCCAGCTGAGCTAGCAACACAATTCAGCTGACTTCATAAAGAATTAAAGACCCCTCCTTCAAAAAATGGTATTCGGCACAAAACTCAAGCAAGGCAAATTTACATACCACATACGTCCAGCACATGCAAGGTCAAGTGTGCGATGTGATAAGTAGAGATATTCGTTCCTTTGAAAAGAATCTTTCCTCTGTCAGCTGGTGATTCTCATACTCAGTAGGAGGTGGCCATGTTTGACAGCCAAGTCACGTGGTACGCAGAAATATCCCTAAAAAAATTGGTGTGATGTAATTTTAAGAAATGTTCATTAGAAGTAATAAATTATACAGTAAAAAAAAATCTAATCACCAGTTAATTGTATAATTTTTTTATTATTTAGCAAATTCACAGGCCACGTGAAGCGTGTGCAGGTTTGACCAATCACATGGCAAGAAAGAAGATGGCGGAATCGGAGATGTGTGTCAGGTAGCTAGTTAGCTAACTAAACTAAACAAACTTTTATGTCTGCTTGCCACATTAATTCACCTTAGATATTAGGCAGATTTAACTTTTAAAACAGCATGATGCAAACCAATCTATCGTTATTCGTATTACGTCTTCGTAAACTATTTTATTGACTAAAAATATATCATATCGCCAGCATCTAGCTAACGGCTGGCTATATTTGAATGGTTTGCTTTGTAGCGCGGTCAACCGCATGTCAACAACTTAAGCATGCCGCTTTGAAATAGTAAAGACAGCTATCTTGTATTCGGACTGTTGAAAACATTTCTAAAAATGTTTATTTGTTATTATACTCAGAATTTCTGCCGGTGTTATGTTTGCTAGCTTAATAATGATGAGTCGGGCAGTCAGCTGAAAGTGGTAGTTAAGATGATTGACCGCTTATTGACAGCTGTTGTATAGATAGATGTAACTTCTCTCTCACTGTGATGTACTTATATCATAACCCTAATTCACAATTAACAGACAGTAAAATGATTCGGTCATTAAAAGTACATTTTGTTCTCTTCTTAAACCAAACCAGCTGGGCTAAATGAAAAGTGTGTCTTTTGGATATTTAAAGTCATGGTCTAAATCTAGCTTTGCTTACAAACTGTTGAAAATGCAAATGGGAGGTTATTCACCTGATAATTACTTGCACAAATCTCAACTCAATGCATTCTAATGGGGCAAATGATCACTTAGTCTTTAGACATTGTACAGAACTGTAAAGTTTACTTTAAATTTAGATTAAGAAAAATCCAATTGACTGTCCACAAAATAATCTAGGATGCATTGTAGCCATGTGCATTTGTTCCTTTCATTCATTCCTTCAAAACCAAATAAAGATCCAGTCTCTGTGTGTGGGCAGCAACAATTGCAGTCCCTTTGATGCCAATGTATTCCTTTTACCCTTTCAGGAGCAGTCAAGAGTTATGGACCATATTACTGGGGAGATCTGCATTACGAGAACCAGTATGTTAAACTCAGTGATTGTCAGATACATCATAGCTGTCTGTGTTACCGTTAACTAAATGTAAAACTTTTGTTATTACAATCAGGGATATTAGTGACCACTGAATGAATAATTATTGGATTTGGGAAGTTTGCTGTGTATATCATAGTGAAGTAGTAATAGTATGTGTGACATAGAACGTGAATATAAAAGTTTCCGGTGAATGCCACACCAAACAAATGTCTGAACCCAATAATTCGGATCAAAATATGCCGAAAGTAGCTAACACTCAATTTGTTTTAACTCCGTCTTCTGCTTCTTTGTGGACAAAGTGTCAGATCGAAGCGGAGCTGGACAGACATTGGGAGAGGTTACTGCAGGGCCTCACTTACTACAAACCACCCAGGTATGATGATGTTGAGGTCTTTCCTTTTCTTACTGTTACCCTTGGAAATGATTGGAACAAAATCACACACCGAACTTAAGACAACTGTGCTATATAAGTATAAGATTCATTTCAGAAAAGATTTTGAGGGTAATGTTAATTGGTAAAGTGCAACATCATAAACGTAACAAAAACAAATTTAAGATACCCTTTCAATTTGTTGGCACTTGGCACGTATACACTACTTTTAGAGACTTTTGTATGGCATCCAACACAAAGTAATTTACAAAGGTTTCTCCTTCAACACTGTTGGCTAATGCATAAAACAAATCTGCTAAAACCTATTGATTTTCCGTCAGACAGCCTCAGTAATGTCAGTTATTTTGTCCTGTGCTTTAGCTCCTCCTCAGCAGCCAAAGCCAAAGCTGACAAGGATGTTGCTCAGCCATTGAAGGATTTAGGTCTTAGGATCAGTAAGCTAATGGTAAGGAAAGATTTATAAAACACCAGTCACCATCCCTACCTCGTGCAACAATCGACAATATGATTACATTTGAACTTATTCTTTATTGTGATTAATTGTGTTATGGTCCTTCTTTGTATGAATTATAGTGATTTGTATGTGTTACAGGGTCTTGATGAACTGCAAAGTGTGCAGATTGTACAGTGTTACTTACAGGAAGATTACAGAGGGACCCGCAGTTCACTCAAGGTGTGTGTGTTTAGGATCGTCTGTGAAGCCACACAATGTGATTAAATTCATTTGTCGATACGATGGTATTTTGCGTTCGATTAGAAGAACTTTTGTTATGAATTAATCTTTGATACCCCCCCCTCCATAACACAGACTGTACTTCAGGATGAGAGACAGAGCCAGGCCCTGCTGTTGAAGGTTTGTTTACATGCTGACTCTGATGTAACGCTAGCATAGCGTCTCTGCGCTCTCCTGGGGAAAAAGAAAAACAGCGTTTGGTGACTCGCGTGGTCTTTTATGTTATTGCAGATAGCAGACTATTACTATGAAGAGCGAGTGTGTCTACTGAGATGTGTCCTCCTTCTCCTGACCTACTTTCAAGACGAGCGGCATCCATACAGGGTATCTTTTATCTTTAACTAAAAGAGCTGTTTCATTTTATTTGGGGTATTGTTCCATTCTGTGTTCTAAGAGTCAATAATGTTAACAATTACTTTAAAAGACTGTTGAGTTAAGTGTGTGTGTGTGTGTGTGTGTGTGTGTGTGTGTGTGTGTGTGTGTGTGTGTGTGTGTGTGTGTGTGCGTGTGCGTGCGTGTGCGTGCGCGCAGGCCGAGTACTCTAACTGTGTGGGTAAGCTAGAGAAGGACCTAGTGAGTAACTACCAGCAGCAGTTTGAGAACCTGTTCAAGGCTGAGGCACCAACATGGGAAACCCACGGCAACCTCATGGTGAGAACCTGGTCCTGGATGTTTTAGGAGTATAAGAATGGTATATTGTGCCGATTTCTTTCACGGTAGTTGCTTTTTATAGGGGTTGAAAATTGAACCGTATGCATAAGCAAGCCATTATCAAAATGCTTGTTTTGGCTCTTTTTCCATAACAAACCCTAAGAATAAATCACAATGTGAAATAACAGCTTTTGTTTTTGGTTTTCACTCTGCGTGGCAGACGGAGAGGCAGGTGTCGCGCTGGTTCCTCCAGTGTCTCCGAGAGCAGTCTCTGCTGCTGGAGATCCTCTTCCTCTACTACGCCTACTTTGAGATGGGTCCCTCGGACCTGCTCAGCTTCACCAGGATGTTCAAGGAGCAGGGCTTCGGCCAACGGCAGACCAACAGACACCTGGTGGACAAGAGCATGGACGCCCTGGTCGACCGCATCGGGTGAGAGACGGAGAGGGAGAGAGGTGGAGCGGGAGGGAGGGAGAGAAGAGAAGGGGAGAGAGGGAAAGAGTGCGAGGAGGGAAGGATGGAGGGAGACGGACAGAGGGAGGGAGGGAAGGAGTTTATTCAGAGAGCAGTTTATCCCCTGGGGGTAGACTCATTATAATTGAATGGCTGCTCCCTTTAAATTGTTAAATTGACTTCTTTTGTTGCCTAGCTGAGTTTTTTTCTTCTAACTTTTACTACACAAAGACGATTAGCTCACTGCTTTGATGTTGCTGTATGAATGATTGGCTGTTGCATTTGCACTTATACGAACTCGTCTTTTGTTTGCTTCAAAATGTCTAGACTTTTGCTACACAAACAAAAGAAACTCCCAGCTATTACTTTTTTAAAACCGAGGCATGGGAAATAACAGCGGTTTTTGACTATCTCTGTGTCTGCTCCAGGTACTTCAGCTCTCTTATCCTGGTGGAAGGAATGGACATGGACTTCCTCCATAAGTGTGCCCTGGAGGATCGCACAGAACAGCACCAGTTCTCCAACACCGCCGACGTCAGCAAGGTAACCGTGGCAACCGAAGTGGAGGAGACAAGAAGTGTAAAAGAAAAGAAAAATAAATAGTCTTTCCTCTTACCCCTTACACAACGGCCTTTACCCCTGTTTCAGGAAATGGACCCTTTTAATAATGACAATGAGTGTTTCTCTTGTGTTATACCTAATATTTTTCTCCCTTTTTCAGGAAATGTACCAGTTATCAATGACAAGTAGTGTGTTTGGGTTTGTTTTATACCTAATACACTTCTCCCCTTTTCAGGAAATGGACCAGTTGCTGCTGACGTTCGGGGACATCCCCCACCACGGGCCGGTGCTGCTGGCCTGGGTCCTCCTCCGACACACGCTGAGCCCGGAGCAGAGCGGGCCCGTGATCCGACGGATCGGGAACACCTCGCTGCAGCTGGGGGTGTTCCAGTACCTCAGCACCATGCTACAGAGTCTGGGAGGCTCGGGGAACAACGTAAGACCCGGTTCTTTCAACACGGACCTTAGTGGTGCTGTTAAACATAGGTCATACAGCGTAAGACCCGGTTCTTGCAACACAGACCTTAGTAGACCTTAGTGGAGCTGTTAAACATTGGTCATACAGCGTAAGACCCGGTTCTTACAACACAGACCTTAGTGGAGCTGTTAAACATTGGTTATACAGCGTAAGACCCCGTTCTTGCAACACGGACCTTAGTAGACCTTAGTGGAGCTGTTAAACATTGGTCATACAACGTAAGACCCGGTTCTTACAACACGGACCTTTGTAGACCTTAGTGCAGCAGCTTACTGTCATACAGGGGTAACGTGTGTGTGTGTGTGTGTGTGTGTGTATACACATATGTGTATATATATGTGTGTGTATGTATATATGTGTGTATATATATGTATATATGTGTATATGTATGTATTTATATATATATGTGTGTATATATGTATATGTATGCATGTATATATGTGTGTGTATATATATGTATGTGTATATGTATATATATATATATGTATATGTGTATATATATGTGTGTATGATGTGTATAAATATATATAGGAATGCATGAGTTTAATCAGTGTTTCGATAGACATAATACAATATGCTCTCTCCTGTGTGTGGTGGTGGTTGTTGTCTCCAGTGCACGGCCAGCACTGCTAGGATGTGTATCTACGGCCTCCTGTCCTTCGTCATCACTTCCTTTGAGGAGGAGACTCTGGGCAGCCAACAGGTAGCACATTCGTCACGCCCACTTCCCTTTTTCTGTTTTTATGTAAATGTCTACCGGAACAACATTACACAAATGACATGCTGTTAAAACACACACACACACACACACACACACACACACACACACACACACACACACACACACACACACACACACACACACACACAGAACCTGACCAACACTCCATTGGGTGTCTTGCTGGTCTTTTCGAGACATTGCTGTGATGTAAAAAATATTAAAACATTTATACTCTCTCACCACGCAGCACCTGATCAACGCTGCCTGTGAGGTCCTCTCTGCTCCCAGTCTGGCTGAGCTCTTTTGGGAAACGGTGAGGAGGAGGACATGTTACCAATGTTACTGCACTTCTGGATGTTTTCTTTACGTTGACCTAGCAGTATGAGACCGTGTGTTCAAAAAAAGGAAATGGCTGGAATGATTGTGTATTCCAAAAAAAAATTCTCAAAGTTTCCTTTGTGACATGACCTCATGGGATTAAAGTAAAGGTCACCAAAGCGTCTCTTTGAATATGTGTGCTAAGTGTGACTGGTTTGCTCTGTGTCTGTGTTATCTGATTGGTTTGCTGTGTGTAGACGTGCTCTCTAATTGGTTTGCTCTATGTCTATGTGTTCTCTGATTGGTTTGCTCTGTGTAGAAGTGTTCTCTAATTGGTTTGCTCTGTGTCTATGTGTTCTCGGATTGGTTGGCTGTGTGTAGAAGCCCACCATGGGTCTGGGGATGATCCTGGACAGTGCGGTGGGAATGTTCCCTCACAAGACGGGGCCCCTGTTACAGCTGCTCACCGCTCTGCTATCGGACAAGTCCACTGCCAAGAAGGTACATCCCCCACACACAGACCATGGTGCCCTCAACACACACACACACACATACACACACAGAGCCACGAAGGTACCACATGCATGCACACGCACACCTTGACGTTGTCTGCTTATGTAGTCAGGAACACAAACTACAAAATTAAACACACACAACTCCACATTATATTTTTATGTAGTTAGTCCTTACATTATAACTAGGTTCTGAAACAACAAATACTGAACACTCTCTTATCTCCTAAATTCTAAGTTGAAGGATAATGTGTGTGTTTCTGGTCTATGCTGCAGGTGTACACATTCCTAGATAAGATGTCTTACTACACCGAAGTTTACAAACAGAAACCCGCTGACATCATCTCTCGAGAAGACGAGACCCTGTGGAGGAGACAGGTGCCTAAACTCCTCTACCCCCTTGGTGAGTTGGTATGGCCCACTTTATCTGGTGATACGAGGGCATGGGTTTGTACCATCAGCAGTGTTGGGGGTATTTGCAAACACACATTTTTTTAGTTTTTCTCTAATCTGTATAGACAGCCTTGTTTTGTGGTAGCCCATACATAGGTCTGCTGATTTCTTACGTAAGACATGTGTTCTTTGGGGTATATTTTGTATATTATAATATATGCCATTTGATTTACACTACCAAAGTACCTTTCAGTACCATAAGCGCAGAGAATATTTACAATATGGATGAACCTAGTGGGAGGCAAATCGGGATCCTTATGATCTGAGGGTTATTAACCGTATGACCTCGTGGCGTTGCCCTCGTAGCGTCAACCTCGTAGTGTTGACCTCCTAGCATTGTTTTGTGACCTCCAGGCTCGGGGCAGACCAACCTGCGGATGCCCCTGGGACTGCTTGGTCAGGTGGCCGTGGGGCAACAGGGCTACACGGTGCGCTGGGAGTTCTCCTACTCCGCCTGGACCCTGTTCACCTGCGAGATCGAGATGCTGCTGCACGTCGTCTCAACCGCAGGTACACACACACACACACACACACACGGCACTATTGCAGGTGCACACACACACACACGGCACGACTGCAGGTGCACACACACACACACACACACACACACACACACACACACACACACACACACACAGGTGCACACACACACACACACACACGCACTAGACTAGATACACACATAGGTCTGCGCACGCACAACATAACTTGCACAGAGAGACTCTAGACACACACTTGCAGTTACTATTCTCACTGTAAATTGTCTACCTATGTAGAATGCCTCTCTTGTGTCTCCCCTCCTCTCTCCCTGTCTGTTAATGCATGTACCAACCCTCCCCCTATGGCAGATGTTCTGGTGCACTGTGAGCGGGTCAAGCCCATTCTGGACCTGGTCCACAAAGTGATCAGTACTGACTGGACCGTGTCTGACTGTCTGTTGCCGCTGACTTCCAGGATATACATGCTGCTGCAGAGGTAGGCGGTTCCCTCCCGGACACAACCCCCTACTAAAAAAACTTCAAATGTTTTAAAACATTCAAGTATTAAGCTCCAGTTCCCCTGGAAAATGGTGTTTGGTTCCCTCATTGGGTGGGGATATGCAGATGGGTTTGAAATTATGATTTTGGTTTGTTTCTAAATATCTTTTCGGTGGATTGGATTGGAATGTTATATGTTGAACAGATCATTTAGCTCTGGAAATTATAGTTAGTTATTATGTGTCCGGCTGTAGTGACCTGACCAAAACAAACGCGGTTCGCTAACTTCCTGTATTGTGTTGGTTCTTAGGCTGACGTCCGTCATCAACCCTCCAGTGGAGGTGATCGCTTCCTGTGTCAACTGCCTCATCGTGCTGGCCGCCAGGATGCCGGGGAAGGTGTGGCTATGGGTCCCTTTGGAGATTGTTTCATATTGTCGAAGGGCGGAGTATTAAGACTGGTTTAATCTGATTCTGAGTCTTAAATAAGATGCAGTGTTTAGTGCTCAGTGACGTGATGAACATGTGATGTCTGGGAAGTTGGGCCCTTTGAAATGGATGTTAGAGAGCTGAGTTCATAATTATAGTAATAAAAATACATTTGATTTAAATGCGCCTTTCAAAACACCTAAAGACACTTTGTATGGTAATAGAAAGTGTCTTTGGGTGTTTTGAAAAACACTTTTAAAAATAAAATGTATTATTATTATGAACTCCACTTTCTAATATTCAGAGCTAGTTATATATATATATATATATTTTGGGGACTAATTGAGTCATTTATTCAGACTATTGTGTTTGTTCTTTAATCTGTAGGTTTGGTCCAGTTTACACCACACTGGCTTCCTGCCCTTTGCCTCCAGTCCTTTGACCAGCATGGCACAGTCCATAAGGTGGGTGGTTCTGTATGAGAGGAACGGGCTTCTACCAAATCCTAATAGAGGGGTGACTCTCTTTTTATTCATTTAACACAACATTTAGAAAAGTAAAAACGTTTTACAATATAATTTCAGTGCGGAGGGGATGAAGGCTGGTAACTACGGCAACCTGCTGGTGCTGATTGAGCAGCCGAGAGGAGAGTACTCTGTGACCGTGGCCTTCCTCCGGCTCGTCACCACCCTGGTCAAGGTCAGACAACCTCTTCCTCCTCGTCTCCTCCTCTCGTCTAATGGTCTTTACACACCGTGGACGTGACTAATAAATTATGTATCAAAGCTATAACGTATATGTGAATGGTTCAAGGTTTTATTTGCCTCGCAGAAAACTTGATCCGTAAAAAATATTTGCAGTTTTTTTCCCTAAACTGCGCGTCCTGTGTGAAAGAACCCTTAACTGTGTGTAAAGACCTTCACTCTGACCTTATGCCTGTATGTATAGATCTGGATTTATATCATCTGACTCATGTATACATACATTTGACTTTTTCCTCATGGTTGGACTTAAATGTAATGTTAAAATAGTTTCACTATTCGTTAACTGATGATGATGAACTAATAGTCATGTTTTGAGTTCAGCCTATTTGCTAACTAGTCGTATTGTCAACACTGTCTCCTCCATCCTGGTTCCTTTCTTCAGGGACAACTGGGCAGCACCCAGAACAACGGCTTGATCCCCTGTGTGCTGCTGGTTCTGAAGGAGATGCTGCCCACGTACCACAAGTGGCGCTACAGCACCCATGGAGTCCGGGAGAGGATAGGTGAGGAGAGGAGAGGCAGCTGACCCGTTGACTGGTTGACTGAGTGACCAAGTGAATGGCTAAGTGACTAACACAAGCTGATTAATAATAATAAAAATAAAACACCACTTGTTTTGTCATTGTCTCTTTACCCTTTTTGCAAATGTCTATAATGAAAAGAATTGCAATGGGTCTTTCGAACACAACCGTGGTCTGATCATAGCACATGACTGTCCTAACATCATTTATTTAAAGTAAATGTTCTGTTTTTTCTCCTCCTTCCTGTTCCGTGTGTGTGTTGTGTGTTGTGCGTTCTGCAGGCTGTCTGATCCTGGAGCTGGTGCACGCCATCCTTAACCTCAGTCCAGAGGGAGACAGCCACAGCAGGTCAACAGAACACATACACACCGTTCTCCCTCTGTCTCAGTAAAACGACATAAAACACAGTTTATTTTTAAAAGATAGGTTATGATATGTAGTCTTTTAATATGTTGTATGTAGATAACTTCTACTCTTCCACAGTGACTTGTCACTGTTGCGACTGTTTGGCTGACTACGTTTTATAAGACAAAATGTAGATTCAACAGGTTGATTGTTTAGCTGATCTGTTTTAACTGACTGTAACCTAGCCACCCATGACAGACTATTAATATCCTTTGGTTTTCTCTCCTGCACCTTCACCCCCTTTGTGATCAGCGCAGTCTGATATACAGTACCATTTACTTGAATAGAATAGTGTGTCCATACCTTTGTGTATGTGGCCACTGTGACTGTTTTAACTAACTGTACGCTAGCCAGACATATGACAGACTTTGTCTCCTAATAATATCGTTCCTCTTTTCTCTCCAGCACCCCCACCCTCCAGACCCTGTGCATCTACAGCCTGGCTAACACGGAGGCAGGCCAGGCCGTGGTCAACATCATGGGGGTAGGAGTGGACACCATAGACATGGTCCTGGCTGCTCAGCCCAGCAGGTACAGTAAGGCTGCATTAAAGACCCCCAGTGTCTACAACCAGAAACCCTTTAGCTTCAAAACGTTGACGTCAGCAGTTAAAAATGTACATTCGTTTTAAAACTATTAACAAACACGTTTTTAATAGCATAGTGACAATACACTTTTTTTATTTTTATTTTATCCTTCATTCATCTTAGGGATGAACTTTGTTTTTTAGATCCTCTCATGTAGACTTGTTGCCATGGGAATATTGATATAATGGTATCATCACTGGGCAATGATAGTGAGTTGGACTGTAGGTAGCATAGAGAGGTAGAGAGAACTACTGGTCATTGCAGAGTCTTATCTCAGCGTGTGGTTGGTGATGGGACTCCTGTGTGTTTCTCCCCGTCTCTCCGTCTCCCTCTAGTGGCGGTTCTGAAGGCCCAGGTCAGGTGCTGATCCAGACGGTGAAGCTGGCCTTCTCCGTCACCAACAACGTGATCCGCCTCAAACCCCCGTCGGACGCCGTGTCGCCGCTGGAGCAGGCTCTGACGCAGCCCGGTGGCCACGGCAACAACCTGATCGCCGTGCTGGCCAAGTACATCTACCATAAGCACGACCCCGCCCTGCCGCGGCTGGCCGTTCAACTGCTGAAGAGACTCGCCACCGTAAGAGACCAATGTCACCCCTGAGAGATTGGATAAGAAATACACATAAAATGATGAGAAACTAAAAACAATGTCACCCCTGAGAGATTAGATGAGAAATACACACTAAATTATGGGAAAGAAAAAACATACGTGGCACATTTCCTGTCAATAAGTTTTCATTGGCTTAATTAAAGGGCTCTAAATCCTGCCTTTCCAGACAAAATTAATGTTGCGAGAAACCATAACTTTGCTGGACTAGTTGTTGACATGAATTAGGTGCCCTGACGCTCTCTCTCTCTCTCTCTGCCTCTCTCTCTCTCTCTCTCTCTCTCTCTCTCTCTCTCTCTCTCTGTCCGCCCGTCCGTCCGTCCCTCCCAGGTGGCCCCCATGTCTGTGTATGCGTGTCTGGGCAGCGAGGCGGCGGCCATTCGAGACGCCTTCCTGACGCGTCTGCAGAGCCGGACGGAAGACATGAGGATCAAGGTGATGATCCTGGAGTTCCTCACCGTCGCCGTGGAGACGCAGCCCGGCCTCATCGAGCTCTTCCTTAACCTGGAGGTCAAGGACGGCATCGAAGGGTCAAAGGTCAGACAGAGAAAAAGTTAACTTTTTTTTTTTTACTTCAAAGCAGCAATAAATATATATATACACTGCCTGGCCAAAAAAAAAGTCACCACCTGGATTTAACTAAGAAAATAGGATTAGAGCTTCCCATTGGATAATCCAGGCCATCCTGTCGTCATGGGAAATATGTTAATCAGTTTCAGAAGGGTCAAATTATTGGCATGCATCAAGCAAACAAAACATCTAAGGAGATTGCTGAAACTACTAAAATTGGGTTAAGAACCGTCTAACGCATTATTAAAAACTGGAAGGATAGTGGGGAACCATCATCTTCCAGGAAGAAATGTGGTCGGAAAAAAAATCCTGAATGATTGTGATCGGCGAGCACTTAAACGTTTGGTGAAATCAAATCGTAAAAAAACAACAGTACAACTTAGGGCAATGTTCAATAGTGAAAGTAAGAGCATTTCCACACGCACGATGCGAAGGGAACTCAAAGGCTTCAATTTGCTAGGGAGCATGAAGATTGGACTCTGGAGCAATGGAAGAAGGTCTTGTGGTCTGATGAGTCCAGATTTACCCTGTTCCAGAGTTATGGGCGCATCAGAGTAAGAAGAGAGGCAGATGAAGTGATGCACCCATCATGCCTAGTGCCTACTGTACAAGCCTGTGGGGGCAGTGCTCTGATCTGGGGTTGCTGCAGTTGGTCAGGTCTAGGTTCAGCAACGTTATGTGGCCAAAGAATGAAGTCATCTGACTACCTGAATATACTGAATGACCAGGTTATTCCATCAATGGATTTTTTCTTCCCTGATGGCACGGGCATATTCCAAGATGACAATGCCAGGATTCATCGGGCTCAAATTGTGAAAGAGTGGTTCAGGGAGCATGAGACATTATTTTCACACATGGATTGGCCTCCACAGAGTCCAGACCTTAACCCCATTGAGAATCTTTGGGATGTGCTGGAGAAGACTTTGCGCAGTGGTCCGACTCTCCCATCATCAATACAAGATCTTGGTGAAAAATGAATGCAACCCCGGACAGAAATTAATGTTGTGACATTGCAGAAGCTTTTCGAAACAATGCCACAGCAAATGCGTGCCGTAATCAAAGCTAAGGGCGGTCCAACGAAATATTAGTGTGACTTTTTTTTGGGCCGGGCAGTGTATATATACAATACTGTGCATAAGTTTTAGGCAGGGGATGCTGTTTTGAAGGCAAAGGGTGGTCACACCAAATATTGATTTGATACAGATTTTCCTTTCCCTCACTTTGTGTTTTATTAATTCATAAATAAAAATAAACAATTAACATTTATATTTTTATATTTAAATTTTTTCTAACTTTAAAGATTTCACACCTGCCTAAAACCTTTGCACAGTACTGTGTATATATATAAGTATAAATACATTTAAATTCTTGAGGGGAAAGCTATTGTTTTCCCTTCATGTTGTCAAACATGTTTTGAACATATTTTTGTTGTTTTTATTGATTTACTTTTAAATTGGACACGTGTGTGTGTTGCAGGAGTTCCTCCTGGGCGAGTGGAGCTGTCTCCAGGTGGTGCTGGACCTCATCGACTCCAGGCAGCAGGGGAAGTACTGGTGCCCCCCTCTGCTGCACCGCGCTGCCCTGGCTTTCCTGCACGCCCTCTGGCAGGACCGCAGAGACAGCGCCATCTCCGTGCTGCGCGCCAAGTCAGTGCCTCGCCACACACACACACACACACCCCCAGCCTTTTAAACCCGTTGTCCACATAGAGGGAGTGTAAAGTTTAACCAAAGAGAGGCAGGTGTGATAATGGCTGCCTCTCATAGATGTGTTGTATGGATGTACATCTATGATCTGATTCGCTTACGTCTCGTTACAGAGAGAAGTTCTGGGAGAATTTAACCACGCCTCTCTTTGGCGCTCTCCCCTCTCCATCGGACACTACTGAGGTACTGAGGGTTTTCATTTTACACCGGTTTTGTTTTTTTACATCATAGACATTTATTTAATGACGGTTTCATATTTCATCAAAAACCATTCAATGAACTTGATGGCCCTCATAAATCTTTAATTGATTTATTTTTGTGCTGAATTTGTTTTATAAATGTACTCTGCCTGAATCATTTTTAATGCTCTTAATTTAGTTTCTTTCTTATTCAAAATATTTTATTCCTTGCTCTGTATGTGCCTGCTTGCCACCTGCAAAGCCCTCTGAATAACCTATGTGCATGAACTGTGCTGTACTAATAGCTTTGCCTCTGAATAATC
Source organism: Galaxias olidus (assembly GCA_026901105.3). Taxonomy (NCBI): domain Eukaryota; kingdom Metazoa; phylum Chordata; class Actinopteri; order Galaxiiformes; family Galaxiidae; genus Galaxias; species Galaxias olidus. The sequence goes on from JAPMUY010002206.1 coordinate 181,860, forward strand.
TATATACAAGACCTGTTCTGTACTAACACCTTTGTCTTTGCTCTCTCCCCATCCAGCCTTGTGTTCTGGAGACCTGTGCCTTGGTCATGAAAATAATCGGCCTTGAGATCTACTATGTGGTCAGGTAACTACACCTCCTCTGCCCTTTAATCAGTCGCTCTAGGAACCTTTGAGCCCAAAAACATATTCTAAACTGACTCTGCTGAACTAAGGACAGCCTCTTTATAATAGATTGAAAAAAAATTATGATAATCAAAAAAATATTTAAGTTTATAATAATATTTTTCATGTTTTAGTGGTTCCTTGGAGCAATCGCTGAAGGACGCGCTGCAGAAGTTCTCCAGTGGGAGGCGCTATGAGTACTGGTCCCAGTACGTCAAGTCTCTGGTGTGCCATGTGGCCGAGACAGAGGAGGAGGGCGTCAGGGCCTTCTCTGAAACACAGATGCTGATCTCAGCCTGGCGCACCCTGCTCATACTGTCCACCAGCCACGTACGTCTGCACTGCACGCGCACATACACACACACACACACACACACACACACACACACACACACACACCCATCCCCCTACCTACCTATACATAGTGACCACCAGCCACGTACGTCACACACACACACACACACACACACACACACACACACACACACCACCCTACCTATACATACTGACCACCAGCCACATACGTCTTCACCACACACACACACACACACACACACACACACACACACTTTTACATACTGTCCACCAGCCACGTACGTCTGCACTGCACGCTCACACACACACACACACACCCCTGCCTAACTATACATAATACTGTCCACCAGCTACGTACTTCTGCACTGCACGCTCACACACACACACACACACACACACACACACACACACACACTTTTCCATACTGTCCACCAGCCACGTACGTCTGCACCGCACGCTCACACACACACACACACACACACACACACTTTCTACCAGCCACGTACGTGAACACAAACACATCTATGCATATGTCCACTGAAAACACTGGTTGGGAGACATGGGGGACTCGAGCCTGTTTGAACTGTGTTGTTTTTTGTTTGGGAATGTGTTGTTTGTTGTGTTGTCTTCTGCCTGTGCTGTAAGGAGTTGTGTCTGTGTTGTGTTGGGAGGTGGCTGCTGTAATGTGTTGTTTTCTGTCTGTGCTGTAATGAGTTGTGACTGTTGGGTGCTGTAATGAGTTGTGACTGTTGGGTGCTGTAATGAGTTGTGACTGTTTGGTGCTGTAATGAGTTGTGACTGTTGGGTGCTGTAATGAGTTGTGACTGTTTGGTGCTGTAATGAGTTGTGACTGTTGGGTGCTGTAATGAGTTGTGACTGTTGGGTGCTGTAATGTGTTGTAATGTGTTGTGTTGTTTTCTGCCTGTGCTGTAATGAGCTGTGACTGTTGGGTGCTGTAATGTGTTGTAATGTGTTGTGTTGTTTTCTGCCTGTGCTGTAATGAGCTGTGACTGTTGGGTGCTGTAATGAGTTGTAATGAGTTGTGATGTGTTGTGACTGTTGTGTGCTGTAATGAGTTGTGATGTGTTGTGACTGTTGGGTGCTGTAATGAGTTGTAATGTGTTGTGACTGTTGGGTGCTGTAATGAGTTGTATTGAGTTGTGACTGTTCTTTTTTCATCTTTATCTTTTGACGTGTTCTTCAGTCAGACGTGATGCAGTTGACAGAGGACCCAGCCAGACTCAAACTCTTCATGGACGTTCTGGACGGGACCAAGGCAGCTGTGAGTCAACAGACCCCCCCCGTCCCGTCTCTCTCGCGCTCTCTTTATCTCTCTCCATCGCGCTCTCTCTCTATCTCTCTCTTGCTCTCTCTCTCTCTCTCTCTCTCTCAATAGCGCTCGCTCTATCTAATGCTCTCGCTCTCTCTCTATTGCTTTCTCTCTATCGCTCGCTCTCTCTCTAATGCTCTCTTTATCGCTTTCACCGGACAGACTCATTCTGGCAAATGTAGCTGTCTCTTCTCTTCCTCCTGACACACACACACACTCTTAACAGTAATCTCTGTGTATCTTTCTCTCTTGTCAGTTGCTGGTGCCCACCTCGGTGCCCTGTCTGCGTCTGGGCTCCATGATGGCCACCCTGCTCCTCATCCTGCTCAAACAGTGGAGGAGGTGAGCCCCACACCAACAGTCTCTGTCTACTGGAATGGAGGGGAGAGGAGGAAGAGATGGAGGGGGAGAGGGGGGAGAGATCTGAGGGGAGGAAGAGAAGGGAGAGGGGAAAAGAGGGGAGAAGAGAAATTAAGAGAAAGGGGGAGACAAATGAGAGAGGGATGAGAGGGTGAAGAGAGACAATTTTTAGGCTCCTCATCTCTACCTTCCTTTGTTTGAGAATGACAACAACAATGAGGATTATGTACTTTGTGATGATAATACTCTAATACTTTGTGATAATTCTCTAGTTCTTTGTGATGATGATACTGTAGTACTTTGTGATAATGCTCTAGTTCTTTGTGATGATAGTACGCTAGTACTTTGTGATGATAATACTGTAGTACGTTGTGATGATGATACTGTAGTACTTTGTGATAATGCTCTAGTTCTTTGTGATGATAATACTCTAGTACTTTGTGATGATAATACTCTAGTTCTTTGTGATGATGATACTGTAGTATTTTGTGATAATGCTCTAGTTCTTTGTGATGAAAATACTCTAGTACTTTGTGATGATACTCTAGTACTTTATGATGATGAGGTGAGGCGTAATCTTAAGTAAACAGACATACATAGTTATCAACTATAGCGTTATCAATAATAGTTATCATTATCAATAATAGTTACCAGTAATAATCTTCAGTGCTGTCTCTCCTGTGTTCCGTCATCCCCCTACAGTGTTATCAATAATAGCTATTAATAATAGTTTAATCAGTTATAATGTCCCCTGTGTTCCTCCAGTGTGGTGGCGTCGGCCCCCAACGTGCTGCCTCCCCTCTCCCTGATCCTGGAGAGCGTTCTGCAGGCCGACCAGCAGCTGATGGAGCGCACCAAGGCCAAGGTGTTCTCCGGCCTCATCTCTGTGCTGCAGATACAGGAGCTCAACGGTGAGATTAAGAGGGTTGGAATAACACTTACACTGCGTGCGTGTGTTTGTGCAGGTTGGTCAAAATAATCTTGAAACGAGAAACTGCTAGAGAAAGTGTGTGGCTGTGTGGGTGGGTGGGTGGGTGGGGGTGGGTGGGAGGCAGGGAGAGTGTGCGTGTGCTGACTGAGAGGACCATGTAACAGGAAACCCGTAAGAGTTAATGTCTGGATAATGCACAACCCATACACACACACTGTTTTAATAGCACTAGAAAGATGTATTTATGAAATCAAATGTGTATGTAACTTTGTGCTTGGTGTTATGTTTCTTCCTTATGTTTCTACTTGCCTTGTGTAAAGTTAATTGAATTGCCTCTGAGTATGACATGTGCTATACAAATAGATTTTGATTGATTTAATTTTGTGTATATAACAGTGGTCTGTCCTCTGCTCCTAGGAGGAGAGATTTCCCAGCTGCCCCAGCTGCTGCTGTGTGTGTGTGAGACGGTGCAGGACGAGGCGCTGGCCCTGATTGACAGCACGCGTCACATGACCCCCCTGGGGGAAGTGCGGGAGGACAAGGACAGCATGGAGACAGACGCTCCCCGCTGCTTCCAGAAGGACCAGAGAGACGGGGTGAGACCCCATGGACAATATATACCACTAATTTATATTACCATAGCTGCTATGAACAGAACAGATAGAGAGAGAACATATACCACTAGTTTATATTACCATAGCTGCTTTGAACAGAACAGATAGACAGAGAATATATACTACTAGTTTACTGTTAAAACTTCTGTAAAGAACTGAGAGACAGGAGAATATATACCACTAAAAGAACAGATACCGAGGAGAATATATACCACTAGTTTACTGTTGCTTACTTGCTTCCTCCCTCCTTACCTCTTTCTCTCTCTCGCTCTCCCTCTCTCTCTCGCTCTCCCTCTCTCTCTCGCTCCCACTCTCCCTTTCAGGTGTGTGTTCTGGCGCTCCACCTGGCCAAGGAGCTGTGCCGGGTTGATGAGGACGGAGAACACTGGGTGCAGATCATGAGGAACGTCGCGGTTCTCCCCTCGGTTCTCAGTGCTCTAGAACTCAGCCTGCGTTCCAAACAGAACCTCTACTTCACAGAGGCCGCGCTGCACCTGCTGCTCACCCTGGCACGCACGCCACAGGTACACACACACACACACACACACACACACACACACACACCCTGGCACACACGCCACAGGTACACATGCACACTCAATACACACTAATATCACACATATTTTCCCCATGCATATGTGGTCTGTCTATACACACACAGAGTTGCTCCATGCTTGTGTGTAATCATACCACAGTCTCAGATCCTTGACCTCAGAGGTAAGCTGACGGGGTCATGTCCCTGTTTGACCTTTAGGGGGCGTGGGCAGTGGTCGGGGCTGGAATCACTCAGAGCATCTGTCTGCCCCTCCTCAGTGTCTACGAGGCCCCCTCCAACGGAGCGGCACAGGTAACACACACAGACACAGAGACACAAGCACACACACACACACACACACACACACACACACTCAGTGTTGTTTGATACATTCCCTTCCTTAAAGATTTTCTCCAAAGATGAGTTTATGTATGCATTTATGTGTATGCACACACACACACACACACACACACACACACACACGTGCAGCCTTAAAAGAAATGTCTTCGTTAGTTTGTTGCCTCCCTAAGTCATACTGTGCGTGACTATTATTTTGACCTATGTACCGTATTATTTTCTGTATGTTTTTAGTTTTCCACCTCTGCTTGTTTGATTTGTTTATCATATTGAATGCTGTCTCTCTATATCACCCTAGTTTGTTGTGATAATAAATCTTAAAATCTGTGTGTGCAGCCGTTCTCTAGGAAAGCCCAGGACTCCCCCTGCTGGCCGGGGGTGTATCGTCTCTGCATGTCTCTGATGGAGAGCCTCTTGAAGACTCTGCGCTACAACTTCATCAACGATGCCCTGGACTTTGTGGGAGTCCACCAGGAACGCATACTACAGGTGTGTATGTCTCTGTGTGTGTGTGTGTGTGTGTGTGTGGGTGTCTGTGTCTGCATGTGTCTCTCTGTGTGTGGGTGTGTGTCTGTGTCTGCATGTGTCTCTCTGTGTGTGGGTGTGTGTCTGTGTCTGCATGTGTCTCTCTGTGTGTGGGTGTGTGTCTGTGTGTGTGTGTGTGTGTGTGTGTGTGTGTGTGTGTGTGTGTGTGTGGGTGGGTGTGTGTCTGTGTCTGCATGTGTCTCTCTGTGTGTGGGTGTGTGTCTGTGTGGGTGTTTAACGCATTTCTAGCGTGTGTGGGTATAAGCTGAACTGCTGAATAACTGTGGTGAGGACTTTTTTATGCGTGCGTGCGTGCGTGCGTGCGTGTGTGAGTGAATGCCGCCCTGACGGTCTCTCTATCTCCCCCAAGTGTCTGAACGCGGTGCGTACGGTGCAGAGCCTGGTGTGTCTGGACGAGGCTGACCACACAGTGGGCCTCCTGCTCCAGCTGTCCAGCTTCAGTAAAGAGTGGCACTTCCACCTGCCCAAGCTGCTCCACGACGTACAGGTACCGTCACGTTTCACACCATGTGATAGCGCTGTAATGTGGTGTCGATAAAATATCTACAGCCAGGTCATAGTAAACTACTAAGGTCATGTATTATGGGGCTCTATGACGATTCAATCATGTTTAATACTGTAAAGTATGATAGTGTTGTAGGGAGGTGTACCACGTTGATAACTTATCTACAACGATTAAATCATGTTTAAACTACAACGATTAAATCATGTTAAATACTGTAAAGTATGATAGTGTTGTAGTGAGGTGTACCATGTTGATAACTTATCTACAATTTATCTACAGCCAGGTCATAGTAAACTCGTGAGGTCCTGTTTATCGAAAACAATTAAATCATGTTTAATAACACTATAAAGTATGATAGTTCTGTAGTGAGGTGTTGATAACATATCTACAGCCAGGTGATGACAGAAAGTCAGCATCTTAACTTCACATCTGATAGAAATATATCCGTCCAGGTTCTAGAGTAATGGTTTCTCCCACCTACACTGTTCCATACGGGTCATGTTTGTTCCTGTTGCTATGGAAACCCCATACCGCACCTGTACTAAAATCCCCTCCTCCGCTGTGTCCCTCCCGCCAGGTGAACCTGTGCTACCTCTGTCAGACGTGCACCTACCTGCTGCACAGCAAGAAGATGCTGCACCACTACCTCCAGGTGAGACACAGGTTCAAACACAGCAGGACTACACAGAGAATCCTGCTACACCTCACACAAACACAGCAGGACTACACAGAGAATCCTGCTACACCTCACACAAACACAGCAGGACTACACCTCACACAAACACAGCAGGTCTACACAGAGTCCATTACCTCACACAAACACAGCAGGACTACACAGATAATCCTGCTACACCTCACACAAACACAGCAGGTCTACACAGAGTCCATTACCTCACACAAACACAGCAGGACTACACAGATAATCCTGCTACACCTCACACAAACACAGCAGGACTACACAGATAATCCTGCTACACCTCACACAAACACAGCAGGACTACACAGATAATCCTGCTACACCTCACACAAACACAGCAGGACTACACAGTCCGGATTATGTTTGACATTGTTACTGCTGGACTACACAGTATAGAATGTGCTGGTTTTCTCTCCCCAGTTTAGACACGGACGGTGGTGTAATCATTCCTCTTCTTCTGGTCTATGCCCCTTCCCCCCCTTTCAGGCTAAGAACGGTGAGGCGTTGCCCCCCGGGCCCCTCTCAAGGTCCCAGCGGACGCCCCCGACCCCGTCTAAGGAGACCCCCGGAGGCGGAGGGGAGAGGGAGGAGTTGGAGCACAAGGCCCTGCTGGCGGTGCAGTGCAGCCTGTTGAAGATCCTCAGTAAGACCCTGGCCACCCTGCAGCACTTCACCCCCGACTGCTGCCAGATCCTCCTCGACCAGGTGAGAGAGTAGGGAGTGAGAGAGAGGGAGGGGAGGGGGGAGGGAGAGAGGGAGAGATGATCCGGTAAACTGATCGTTTCACTTTTGAGAAACAGAATGGTTGTAATGGACAGTATATTATGGGGGGGGGGGGGTTGTGTATACTTAATGTCTCATTATAAAGCAATGGAATGCAAATGCAATGGTTGGTGTGGTCTATTTCTGCATCAATCCTGAAGTGTTATGTAATACTGTGTGTGTGTCTCCAGTGCATGGACCTGGCGGAGTATAGGAACCTGTTCGTCCTGAGTTTCACCACCCCTGCCTTTGACTCTGACGTAGCGCCTTCCTTTGGAACCCTGTTGGCCACCATCAACGTGGCTCTAAGCCTTCTGGGAGAGGTAGTTCTGGGGTCACAAAGCCTGTATTTTTCTAACTGCGTTATTTTGTTCATTCTAGTTCATTCTTCCTGCTGTGCCATAAAATAATAATAATAATAACAATATAAAATCTCCCTGACATGTCCCCTCTTTGTCCTCCTACTTGATTTAGGTGGAGAAGAAGAAGGAGCCGGCTGCTCTGAGTGTGACTTCTCTAGTGTCGTCTGAGGAGATCCAGGCCTTAAAGTAGGAACAACAACCTCCTCTTAAAGCGATAGCTCACCCATTTTAGATCTTTTGATATGTTTTTCATCAGATACCATTGTTGTATTTTAACATTGTTTCATAATGTAGCATTTTGCAATCAAACAGCAGAATGTCTAACGAGTTGAGAAGATGACTCTCTCTATTGCGTCATCAGGGATCCTTCCTGAACTTTTTTTAAACCATCGCTGTTTTCACCAATGGGGACAGCGTTTGCTGGTTCTGAGTTTGATTTGCGCAATGATCTTTGTGGTATACAATGAATTAACCATTTAAATACCGGTGGTCGGAAAAATACATGAATTTCACTTACATTTATTCTATGACCCGAACTTGTTCAATACTTAATCTAGCCTAAACAACAACATATATTGTTTAAGAAAAGTATCCCTTTAACAAAGCTACTACAGCCACTATTCCTGTCTAGACTCTGTTTGGATCGCAGCCGTCTGTGTGTCCCTCACAGGCCACACTACTTCCTTTCTCCCCTCATAAGATTTCCTGAAGCTAAAGTCTGTGAGGAATCAGGAAAGGTCTATTAAGGACTATTGGTGCACAGCCTCCTTTCCTTCACTGTGTGTAGACTCAGGTCTAACGAAAGAGTGAGACTTGCCCTTTGTCAGCACTCCAATCCACAGCCTATTTTAATAGTTCCATCTCATGTTTTGACTCTCTCTCTCTCTCTTTTCTCTCCTTCCCTCTGTTCTCGGTGCAGGTCTCTGCTGATGTTCACCATGGAGAACTGTTTCTACGTTTTGATCTCTCAGGCGGTCATGTGTCTGAAAGATCCCTCCATCCTCCCCCGGGACAAACAGAGACTCAAACAGGAGCTCAGCTCTGAACTGGTGAGGAGGTCACCAGGTCACATACATCCTGGGATCCTGGGTTTAAAATAAAAGGGGGAGCTGAATACGCAGGTCATCTGGAGTCCTAGGTTTAAAACGAGGGCGGAATACGCAGTGCATCTGGGATCCTAGGTTTGAAAAGGGGACTGAATACTGTCAAGGATCCGTTGGCTTTGGTTTAATAGGCAACTTGAATATACATGGCATCCGGTCTGTTTAGCTGTGTGGCTCAGAAGGGAAAAATTCAATAACCTGCCATTTCCAGCCCCTTTAAAGAAAGTCAGGTGTTGACTGTTCTCAGATTATGAACAGGGGAAACTACCCATTGGAAGTATAAATTAGACTAAACTTGATAACTAAGGTAAATTTTTTTGGCAGAATAATTTTTTTATGTGTCTACTATCTAGTTATAGCTAGTAATTGTTATGCTATCTTGTCATAGCTTGTAATTGTTGTATTTTTTTATTCTTGACAATGAGGCATTCCCTCTTAATAATAATAGTATTAATTATCATAATATTCATTATTATATTATTATATATGTTATTATACATTATTAATATTTTCTTTATTTTCCCATTCAGAGCACCCTGCTGTCCAGCCTTTCCCGTCACTTCCGCCGTGGTTCTCCCTCCTCCCCGGCCGGCGGCAAGCCCCCTATGTTGGGCTCCAAAGGCAGCCTCGAAGGCCAGGAGCCCTTCATCCAGCTGGTCCAGGCCTTCGTCCGACACGTGCAAAGATAACACAGACAAGATGGCAGCAGAAGAGGAGGGGGATGGGGCGGGGGATTGGCAGTGAGTGAGAGGGACCACCAGTACAGCACATGCATACTTGACTAGTCAGGGATATGCTGAAATGAAAAAGCTGTTTCACCTGAACTGTAAACAAAAACAATGCCAGTGGCCATTTCTGAACATATGGAACCAACTTGTACCGGACGCATCAACTAAAAATATTTCTGCCATTTTCTTCAAAAGTGTTTTGAGTACCAACTTAAAGATGTAACTAAACTGTTTCAATAGATCAAGAGGGGTGTAACAACCGCTCCATCTATAACAAGGAAGCAGTTATGTCTTTTTTTATCTTTTTTTTTTTTTGCCAAAGTGGAATGGATGGGGGGGTTAGCAAGGTGCTTCTTTAAAACATTTTTTTGTAAATGTTTCTATTCCCCTGGCACAACTGTAATTCGGGCTACTTAATAGCAATTGAACTCTGTAGAAACTACACTTAGATCAATCAGATGTAAGCCAAATGTATACCTTTTCCTTTTTTAGGGGGCATTTGCTCAACAAAAATGTTATGAATCCCAATTTGAAATGTTATAAAACAACCATTGCTGTTTTGGTGATACTTTTAAGTGTGCAGGGGTTTAAAATGTGGCTTTGAAAAGAAGACGCAGTACATTTTCTGCCGAGAGGAGAGAAAAAAAAGAAAACCTAGGCAGGAATTTTCCTCTTTTTGGTTAGAAAACATCTTCCTGATACAAATCCAAAACGTCAGCCATGGATGTAGTTTCAACCCCCACCGGCCGGCCTAGTTTTATAGGTCGCTTTTGACTATCCTTTAGGACCCCAAACTTCCTTTAAATGAAAGGTCTAGCCAACAGGCAGCATATAGTATATGCACAGTAGGTTATCATCTGTTCAAGGCGTTTGTCAACTATTATACATTTTTATACTTGGTTGGTAGTTAACACTTATGATAATGGATAAGCTTTCTGTAGGAACCGAAATATTTAGTTAAAACTGTACTTGCTATTTTTCTACATCTGATTCTCCTTTGAATACAGGATGTTTGTATGCGTTTGTATTGATCTATTTTGAAAGTGTTTATTTCTTTTTGTGCTGTTGACTTTGCTGTTTTCTGAACTTAATGCTTCTTTACCATGTACTTGCTTATCTTTAAAAACAACTTTGCATTGAAACGCAAAAAAAACAACCACAGAGGTTCGTACCTCAAAGAACCCAAACATGTTTATATGACAATAAAAGACTTTTGTACAAAAACGATCATAAATTTACTCCTCAAATTTAATAATGCGCTGCTTATGTGTTATCTAAGGTCCTTTATATTTTAACTAAAGTAATTGTTCTTTTCTTCAAGCATTGTTTTTTGTCTGTTTACTCTAGATATTGTCATATACTGTGAAAAGGTTTTTGCCCCCTTACAGATACTTATTGTTTTTGCACATTTGTCACACTTAAATGTTTCAGATTATCAAACAAATTTTAATATCAGACAAAGATAACCTGAGTCAATACAAAAAGCTGTTTTTAAATGATGATTGCATTTATTAAGGGAAAAAAGCTATCCAAACCAACCTGGCCCTATGTGAAAATGTAATTGCCCCCCCTTGTTAAATCATGAATTAACTGTGATTAACCAAATTATTTGGAAAGCTGAGTTCAATTTCACTAGCCACACCCAGGCCTGATTACCGCCAGAACTGTAGAATCAAGATATCACTTAAATAGAACCTGTCTGAGAACATGAAGTAGGCTAAAAAACTGACACAGTATTTCAGAAAAAGAACATCATACCGACAGTCGAACATGGTGGTGGTACTGTGATTGTCTGAAGCTGCTTTGCTGCTTCAGAACCTGGGCGACTTGCCGTAACTGATGGAACCATGAATTCTGCTCTCTACCAGAAAATCCTGAAGGAGAATGTCCGGCCATCAGTTCGTGACCTTAAGCTCAAGCGCACTTGGGTTATGCAGCAGGACAATGATCCGAAGCACACCAGCAAGTCCACCTCTGAATGGCTCAGAAAAAACTAAATGAAGGTTTTGGAGTGGCCTAGTCAAAGTCCGGACTTAAATCCGATTGAGATGCTGTGGTATGACCTTAAACAGGCCATTCATGCTCGAAAACCCTCCAATGTGGCTGAATTAAAACAATTCTGCAAAGAAGAGTGGGCCAAAATTCCTCCACAGCGATGTGAAAGACTCATTGCCAGTTATCACAAACGCTTGATTGCAGTTGTTGCCGCAAGGGTGGCACAACCAGTTATTAGGTTTCGGGGGCAATTACTTTTTCACATAGGGCCAGGTTGGTTTTTCCCTTAATAAATGAAATCATCATTTAAAAACTGCATTTTGTATTCCCTCAGGTTGTCTTTGTTTGATGATCTGAAAAATGTAAGTGTGACAAAGAAGCAAAAACAGAAGAAATCTGTAAGGGGGCAAATACTTTTTCACAGCACTGTATTCAATTCAGTCAAATTTTTATTCAAGCTGGTGTTCAATGTCATCATTTCAGTCAGGTTATGGTACCTGACTTTCATCTGCTCTCTTCCTCTGAGGTTTTCATCCATGACAGTAATATGGCCAATGATCCCAGCCAATAGGAGAACACACCGTTTCCAGTAAGAGATTAAAGACAAATCCAGACTTGTGCTTCGTTTGTTTAGAAGTCTCAAGACGTCTTGACCTTTCTCCTTGGTCTCCAAACCAGAAGATTATTTGCTATGTCAATGAAATGTAGCGGGAAGTGTCAATGGTTAAATTAATCCTTTGGGTCCATAAATGATTGGATTTTTGTCACACATTAGAGATCACTTTTAAGAATTACTTCTGCTTGTCTCTACTCCATTTCTACATCTACATGACCTTGTTCTGATCTCATGACCTCATTCTTTTTTTCCTGAAATTTAATTTTAAACACTCTAAGCTGTCAAGTGTCAACTAAATAATTAACAGGAGCACTAATCTGATTTCAATGTTTCCTATTTCCAATAGAAAGTCATGAACGTCACCAGAATGTCTCTAGTGGTATACTCATGGTATTGCATCGTTTACCTTTTTGTAACATTTTGTGACATAGATGTAGCTAAATTCACTATATTTATGATACCATATAAGTGCAATTTGAACTGATTTAGTTTTGTGATGTCTAACATTTCTGTTTCTTTTCCCTCTTCAATTACTCTCTGCACGTGTGTAGGGGCATTTCAAAGAGAACGAGAGCAAAAGAGAGAGGGGGGGGGGGGGGGGCTGTGTATCTATTTGTGCATGTATTTGTTTGTTTGGTGCTGTCAACGTGTGTGCTGGCTAAACAAGTTTTGACGTTTTGACAGAAAACACGCTAACCAATGAGGAAACAGAACTATGCTACCGCATCACCAAGAAGGAAGTGATGTAATGAGTTGTGTGATGAGTGTCTCTTATTCAACTGGTTTCACAAACAAACTATTGCTTTTATGTTATCTGAACATTGACACTATAATGGTTTCATGACTTAATCATTTATTTAAAATAAACAATTACATACAAGCAAGAGAACAATGCCTTGGATCAATAGAGTTAAGCAATATAAGCCGTACTGTGATGATGATTATGAGTGGGTTATGAAGAGGTGCTGACAGACTATTGTACTACTGTACTTAACTAATAAAGCTTAGGACAAAACAGGTTAATGTTTAAAAAACTTTACCTCACTGAATGGACTACTGTACTACTGTACTTAATACAGCTTAGGACACAACAGATTCATGTTTTAAAAACCTTATCCCACTGAGTGGACTACTGTACTACTGTACTTAATACAGCTTAGGACACAACAGATTCATGTTTTAAAAACCTTATCCCACTGAATGGATCACTGTGCTACTGTACTTAATACAGCTTAGGACACAACAGGTTAACGTTTTGAAAACCTTACCTCACTGAATGGACTACTATTCTACTGTACTTAATTAATGCAGCTTAGGACACAACAGGTCAATGTTTTAAAAACCTTATCTCACTGAGTGGACATTGGACTTATATTGTAAACATAAGGAAAGGTAACGAGAGATTGATGATTCAAAAACATAATTTGGTATTGAGTCTAGAGTTAGACAGGGTGGTGTTCCTCTCACAGACCCAGAGACGATTTTTTGTGTAGGGTAAATTATTCCAGCTGATCTCTGCTGTAGAGTTTATCTGCTCCACACAGGTTTCTCCATTGTCTCCATTTTGCTCTTCTTTCCTCCAGAACTTGTGTTCCTCAGGTAGTCAAAGTAAAATCTTAACTCGAGCTTTGTTTGTTCCCCGCCATCAATGGAGTCACGGTGTTGTTGCATGTGGCATTGCTTTTCTCCATTTCTCCGATGTTTTCCTCAATAACAGTAATATGGTGGAGCCCCAGGCCTATGATCCCAGCCAGTAAGAGAACACACAGCAGCCCCAGACACACTGCAACAGCTCTGAAGGATCTTCTCTGTGGAGGAACAGACTCTGCACGCTGATGTCCTGCTGTGATCCATGGTGGAGCCTCCTCTGGCCCTGGACTTCTGAAGGTGTCTGCACTTTCATAGATGTCCACAATCCTCTCACCTTGTTCATACTTCACCTTCTTAGTCAGGTCTGGTTTGGAGTAAATGTCCTCGGACATCTTTGGTGGAGCCCAACAGGTCTGTGTTAATATTTTAGCTGACGTCCTGCTCTCTCCATGCTAACGGGTGAGTTCAGACAGAGGCAGCTGGTTTAGACCTTATATAGTAAACTAACACAATGGAGTCAAAACTTATTTATGGACATTGGAAGGAAATGATAGAACAGACCTGCTATTAGGGGTGAGATAGGTGTGAAGAACTGTCAGCCACAGTTCTTTTTAAGTGAAGGGTTGGCGGAACAATAAGGTTTCAAAAGCTGTAGTTAAAACCACACACTGCACAGAGGAGATATAATAACTGTCTACTTACACACAAATATTACTATGTTTAATTGTTAAGTCCACCACCTTATTTAGGTAAGTTACTTAGGGGAGGTGTCTCTCTCTCTCTCTCTCTCTCTCTCTCTCTCTCTCTCTCTCTCTCTCTCTCTCTCTCTCTCTCTCTCTCTCTCTCTCTCTCTCTCTCTCTCTCTCCCTCTGTCTATCCCTCTCTCTCTTTCTCTCTTTCTGTTGCCCTATTGCCTTGTACTAGTACGTTTATACGTATGTCTCTGACTACTGTTTTTTTACTATGAAATATTCCAATAGAGCAATCAATGAATGAACAGATAGAGTCTGCGATATACCTTCACGATCTCATCCGAATACACTGCTACTGCCCCACCAGAACTGACAGTCGAAACATTTTCTGGTGTCAAGTATTAAGGAAGTTCCCAAATAGGGCCGTAATATGCTTTATTTATTTTCTCGTCTAATTTCCAACAGGAAGTGTAAATCATATAGGAAGAGGATTCAAATAACTTCCTCAACAACTGCAGACTATGAACATTGCTCTAGTGGTCATTCATGATATTGCATCATAGACATTACTCAGTTGAAATACATATGTATGTAGCAGTCTATTTGTGGGAGCTAATAGACCATTATTATACAGTTGCTAATGACACCAGCTGCCGTTCAGTTTTAAATTGCAACTGTTTATTTTTCGTGATTTTTAACTTCTCTGTTTGAATTTTACCCTCTTGCTACTCTCTACTCTTCTGTGTTTGGGTGTGTGTGTGCAGGCTTCTTTGTGTCTGTGAGATAGAGAAGTAGAGAAAGAGAGAGAGAGTATGGGGTTTTGTCCCTTTGTGCATGTGTTAATTTGTGTGGGTGCTATCAACATGTGTGTGTGTGTGTGCTTGCTGGAACATCATGACGAGTTCTGTCTGTTTTTCAGACTACAAACTAACCAATGAGGAAACAGAACTACACTACTGCCTCAGCAAGGAGAAAGTGATGTTATGAGCAGTGTGATGGGCGCATGTTTCTTAATAATAGCCAACTGCTTTTACAAACACACCATGTATTTCCTGTTATTCAAATTCAGTTTCACCTTTTTTCAACCATGTCTAATACATCTACTTTTGTTTATGATCTTTTATATTTGTTACTATTATCAACAGGTTTGTCAAAGTAATTAAACATAGAGCTAATTTATCTTGTTACTGCCACTGTGAACAGCATTGTTACAGTTCATACAAACAGATCTTACGGACCTCCTGACCTACATTCAGAAATACAATTAATGTATCTGTGTGTCAAATGTTACATGAAATTAAATAAAAAAATAGTTTAAATAGTTTAATCAAAATAACGTAATAAGCACAATAATGATTGAGAGTGGTCTATGAAGGGGAGCTGAGGGACTACTGTACGTAACTAATACAGCTTAGGACACCACAAGTCAATGTTTTAAAAACCTTATCTCACTGAATGGACTATTATTATACTGTACTTAACTAATACAGCTTAGGACACCGCAAGTTAAGCATTTTAAACAACCTTACCTTACTGAAGACACATTTGGCTTATATGATTTACACAAAGCAAAGAAACATATCTCTGTAACTTGAGTTAAGAGTTAAAGGGTGGTGTTCCTCTCACAGACCCAGGGACGAGTGTGGTCGTAGAAGTTACAGGGTAAATCATTCCAGCTGCTCTGTGCTATAGAGTGTTCCTGCTCCACACAGTTTTCTACATTGTCTCCATTTGGCTCTCCACTCCTCCAGAACTTGTGTTCCTCAGGTAGTCGTGTCCCGTCCACCCATTTCCAGATCCCTCCTCCTCACTGTCACTCAGACCAATCCACAATGATTTCTTACAGTTGTCAATGAAGTCCAGCTCCTCTCTGTTGTTGATGATCACCAGGTCTGCTCCCCTCTCTCTGCAGTCCTGTCTGCTCTCCTCCCAGGTTTTTGTCTCTGTGGAGAAGTGGTAACAACTGCTACCAAACGTCTGCCAGCCTGGACAGCAGCAGGTGTTGTTGAGTGTCTTTCTCAGGTCCTCTCTCTCTTTAACCAAGGCCTGCTTCTCCTTCATCAGTTCAGTCAGGTTTTTATTGAGGCCATGGGCCAAGCTGTTCCTCTCCTGAATTGCTTTAGCTAAATCTGTCCTCAAGCTTGTATTCACTGTCATCAATTCAGTCAGGGTGTTGTTGTACCTGCGGTTCATTTGCTCTCTTTCTCTGATATGTTCCTCAATGACAGTAATACAGTGGAGCCCCATGCCTATGAATCCAGCCAGTAGGAGAACACACAGCAGCCCCAGACACACTGCAGCAGCTCTGAAGGATCTTCTCTCTGGAGGAGTAGACTCTGCACGCTGATGTCCTGCTGTGATCCGTGGTGGAGCCTCCTCTGGTCCTACACATCTGAGGGTGTCTGCACTTTCATAGATGTCAACAATCCTCTCTTCCCTCTCACCTCGTTCATACTTCACCTTCTTAGTCAGGTCTGGTTCTGAGTAAATGTCCTCTGACATCTTTGGTGGAGTCCAACAGGTCTGTGTTAATGTTGTAACTGACGTCCTGCTCTCTCTATGCTAACGGGTGAGTTCAGACAGAGGCAGCTGGTTTAGACCTTATATAGTAAACTAACACAATGGAGTCCAAACTTATTTATGCACATTGGAAGGAAATGATAGAACAGACCTGCTATTAGGGGTGAGATAGGTGTGAAGAACTGTCAGCCACAGTTCTTTTTAAGTGAAGGGTTGGTGGAACAATAAGGTTTCAAAAGCTGTAGTTAAAACCACACACTGCACAGAGGAGATATAATAACTGTCCACTTAAACATATTTTGTTTCCTGTTACACACAAATGACAACAAGCAGCAGTTTTCTCTTACTATAACGATAGTTAATTGAAACGGTTAAGTCCACCACCTTATTTAGGTAAGTTACTTAGGGGAGGTGTAACCTGTCTTTGCTAAGGCGTTCAATTCCGACCCTCTCTCCCAGTCTTTCTCTCTCTCTCTCTCTCTCTCTCTCTCTCTCTCTCTCTCTCTCTCTCTCTCTCTCTCTCTGTGTGTGTGTGTCTCTCTCTCTCTCTCTCTCTCTCTCTCTCTCTCTCTCTCTCTCTCTCTCTCTCTCTCTCTCTCTCTGTCCCTGTCTCTCTCTTTCTCTCCCTCTGTCTATCCCTCTCTCTCTTTCTCTCTTTCTGTTGCCCTATTGCCTTGTACTAGTACGTTTATACGTATGTCTCTGACTACTGTTTTTTACTATGAAATATTCCAATAGAGCAATCAATGAATGAACAGATAGAGTCTGCGATATGCCTTCACGATCTCATCCGAATACACTGCTACTGCCCCACCAGAACAGACAGTTGAAACATTTTCTGGTGTCAAGTATTAAGGAAGTTCCCAAATAGGGCCGTAATCTGCTTTATTTATTTTCTCGTCTAATTTCCAACAGGAAGTGTAAATCATATAGGAAGAGGATTCAAAGAACTTCCTCAACAACTGCAGACTATGAACATTGCTCTAGTGGTCATTCATGATATTGCATCATAGACATTACTCAGTTGAAATACATATGTATGTAGCAGTCTATTTGTGGGAGCTAATAGACCATATATTGTACAGTTGCTGATGACACCAGCTGCCGTTCAGTTTTAAATTGCAACTGTTTATTTTTCGTGATATTTAACTTCTCTGTTTGAATTTTACCCTCTTGCTACTCTCTACTCTTCTGTGTTTGGGTGTGTGTGTGCAGGCTTCTCTGTGTCTGTGAGATAGAGAAGTAGAGAAAGAGAGAGAGAGTATGGGGTTTTGTCCCTTTGTGCATGTGTTTATTTGTGTGGGTGCTATCAACATGTGTGTGTGTGTGTGTGTGTGTGCTTGCTGGAACATCATGACGAGTTCTGTCTGTTTTTCAGACTACAAACTAACCAATGGGGAAACAGAACTACACTACTGCCTCAGCAAGGAGAAAGTGATGTTATGAGCAGTGTGATGAGCGCATGTTTCTTAATAATAGCCAACTGCTTTTACAAACACACCATGTATTTCCTGTTATTCAAATTCAGTTTCACCTTTTTTCAACCATGTCTAATACATTTACTTTTGTTTGTGATCTTTTATATTTGTTACTATTATCAACAGGTTTGTCAAAGTAATTAAACATAGAGCTAATTAATCTTGTTACTGCCACTGTGAACAGCACTGTTACAGTTCATACAAACAGATCTTACGGCTTTCCTGACCTACATTCAGAAATACAATTAATGTATCTGTGTGTCAAATGTTACATGAAATAAAAAAAAATTGTTTAAATAGTTTAATCAAAATAACGTAATAAGCGCAATAATGATTGAGAGTGGTCTATGAAGGGGTGCTGAGGGACTACTGTACGTAACTAATACAGCTTAGGACACCACAGGTCAATGTTTTAAAAACCTTATCTCACTGATTGGACTATTATTCTACTGTACTAAACTAATTCAGCTCAGGACACCGCAAGTTATGCATTTTGAACAACCTTACCTTACTGAAGACACATTTGGCTTATATGATTTACACAAAGCAAAGAAACACATCTCTGTATCTTGAGTTTAGAGTTAAAGGGTGGTGTTCCTCTCACAGACCCAGGGACGAGTGTGGTCGTGGACGTTACAGGGTAAATCATTCCAGCTCCTCTGTGCTGTAGAGTTTTCCTGCTCCACACAGTTTTCTGCATTGTCTCCATTTGGCTCTCCACTCCTCCAGAACTTGTGTTCCTCAGGTAGTCGTGTCCCGTCCACCCATTTCCAGATCCCCTCCTCCTCACTGTCACTCAGACCAATCCACAATGATTTCTCACAGTTGTCAATGAAGTCCAGCTCCTCCCTGTTGTTGATGATCACCAGGTCTGCTCCCCTCTCTCTGCAGTCCTGTCTGCTCTCCTCCCAGGTTTTTGTCTCTGTGGAGAAGTGGTAACAACTGCTACCAAACGTCTGCCAGCCTGGACAGCAGCAGGTGTTGTTGAGTGTCTTTCTCAGGTCCTCTCTCTCTTTAACCAAGTCCTGCTTCTCCTTCATCAGTTCAGTCAGGTTTTTATTGAGGCCATGGGCCAAGCTGTTCCTCCCCTGAATTGCTTTAGCTAAATCTGTCCTCAAGCTTGTATTCACTGTCATCAATTCAGTCAGGGTGTTGTTGTACCTGCGGTTCATTTGCTCTCTTTCTCTGATATGTTCCTCAATGACAGTAATACAGTGGAGCCCCATGCCTATGATCCCAGCCAGTAGGAGAACACACAGCAGCCCCAGACACACTGCAGCAGCTCTGAAGGATCTTCTCTCTGGAGGAGCAGACTCTGCACGCTGATGTCCTGCTGTGATCCGTGGTGGAGCCTCCTCTGGTCCTACACTTCTGAGGGTGTCTGCACTTTCATAGATGTCCACAATCCTCTCCTCCCTCTCACCTCGTTCATACTTCATCTTCTTAGTCAGGGCTGGTTTGGAGTAAATGTCCTCTGACATCTTTGGTGGAGTCCAACAGGTCTGTGTTAATGTTGTAACTGACGTCCTGCTCTCTCTATGCTAACGGGTGAGTTCAGAAAGAGGCAGCTGGTTTAGACCTTATATAGTAAACTAACACAATGGAGTCAAAACCTATTTATGGACAGTGGAAGGAAGTGATAGAACAGACGAGCTATTAGGGGTGAGATAGGTGTGAAGAACTGTCAGACACAGTTCTTTTTAAGTGAAGGGTTGGTGGAACAATAAGGTTTCAAAAGCTGTAGTTAAAACCACACACTGCACAGAGGAGATATAATAACTGTCTACTTAAACATATTTTGTTTCCTGTCACACACAAATGACAACAAGCAGCAGTTTTCTCTTACTATAACGATAGTTAATTGAAACGGTTAAGTCCACCAGACTTATTTAGGTAAGTTACTTGGGAGGTGTAAGCAGCTAAGGCGTTCAAGACCCTCTCTCCCAGTCTTTCTCTCTCTCTCTCTCTCTCTCTCAATCTCTCAGGGAGGAGCTGGTCTCTCTTTTCTCTCCCTGAGAAATCCTCTCTGGATTTCTCTCTTTCTGTTGCCCTATTGCCTTGTACTAGTGAGTTTATACGTATGTCTCTGACTACTGTTTTTTTACTATGAAATATTTCAATAGAGCAATCAATAAATGAACAGATAGAGTCTGTGATATGCCTTCACGATCTCATCCGAATACACTGCTACTGCCCCACCAGAACTGACAGTCGAAACACTCTGGTGCACAGTACCAAATAGGGCCGTAATATGCTTTATTTACCCTGTAAATCATATAGGAAGAGGATTCAAAGAACTTCCTCAACAACTGCAGACTATGAACATTGCTCTAGTGGTCATTCATGATATTTTAGACATTACTCAGTTGAAATACATATGTATGTAGCAGTCTATTTGTGTATAGACCATATATTGTACAGTTGCTGATGACACCAGCTGTCTTCAGTTTTAAATTAAGTTTATTTTTCGTGATATTTAACTTCTCTGTTTGACCCTCTTGCTACTCTCTACTCTTCTGTGTTTGGGTAGTGTGTGCAGGCTTCTCTGTGTCTGTGAGAATAATAGAGAAAGAGAGAGAGATATGGGGTTTTGTTTTGTGCATGTGTTAATTTGTGTGGGTGCTATCAACATGTGTGTGTGTGCTTGCTAAAACATCATGTAGGGTTTCTGGTTCACTACTTGTGTGTAAACTACTCTTTATCAATTTTGTAGATTATCAATTAATTCATAAATTAATATTATAATCGATTAATTTGATATTAAATAATTAAGGGGGCACCACCCAAAGATTTAAGCTTATTGCATGGCTCGATGGGAAACCAGGTCTGATTTGGCATTAATTTAATAAGTAGGCCTAGTTGAAGTTTTAATCTCAATTCTGAAGTAGTGACGTTCTAAATTACGAGAATAAATGATTGTATGGAAACGAAGATATGACACAGCTGGGATTGGTTGCAAAGCAATTCTATTTATTTACTAGTCTAAAACACATGAAAATTACAGTACTACAAAGAATGACTAAATGATGACATTAATAAACTAAAGTGGTTAGTAGCTAAACATAAGGTATAACAGTTCAAATATTGATAAATTATGGTAAGCATAACTCATCAGAAATTGTCTAAACTTTAGCATTCACACGCTCAACGATGATAAGCATGGGTTACGTTACTGTGAGAAGAAAGGCGGAGCTGTGGCTCACGAATTGGTTTTATTAGCTTGTTGTTGTGGCTGGAGCCAGTTTGAGAAGTCCGTGGTTCCTTTGGTAAAGTTCTGAGTTAGTTCCTTGTTTGAATAAACACACACACACACACACATCGTGCGCTGGAGTTTGAAAGTGTGCAAGGTTTTCCGGCCTTGTACAAAAAACACATCCTTTGTCCAAAGAGTTGCTTGCAGACACGTGGTCAAGGATTAAGTCTCTCTCTTATCAACCCTCTCGCAGGGCGGCCTCCCAGGTTACGTCACAGATCACAGAGCCAGGTTCCCTGGATGTGAGAACTCTACACACACACACCCAAAAGGTGGCTGAGGTCACCTGATTGGCCACTGGTCAGGGACAAGAGGTGTAAATTATTCAAACTGTATTAGATATCACTTGATTAAATCAAACATTTTCTTTCTATTTAAAACTGAATGCTAAGAATGGTGTCTATAGCAACGTTTGCAAAGTTTACAAAATATATGGTGGACATTTGGATACCAAACATGACTAGGCTAATTATGTTAGTTAGCTTAGTAAAACAATACAAAATATATAATTATTACAAAATACAAACAATTGATGTTACAATTTCTTCTCATTGTCGATGTCCAATAATTTAATTGATTGTTCCTTTGCGACAGTTTCTTAATCTGCAGTTGTTGAGGCAGTTCTGGAATGGCTGGAATAGAGTTAAGGTTTTATATGTTTACATGCTTCCTGTTGGAATGAATGGTTAGAGGATTGGAAAATACAATCATGACGATTACGGCCTATTTGGGAACTTCCTTAATACTTGAACCAATGAGGAAACAGTTTCACTGTCTGTTCAGGGAGGTGATGTTATGAGCAGTGTATTCGGATGTTTCTTTAATAATAGCCAACTGCATTTACAAACAGACTTGTATTTCCTGTTATTCAAATTCAGTTTGACCTTTTTTCAACCATGCTAATACATCTACTTTTGTTTATGATCTTTTATAGTACTATTAAAACAGGTTTGTCAAAGAATTAAACATAGAGCTAATTTATCTTGTTACAAGGCAATGTGAACAGCATTGTTAGAGAGAAAAGAGAGAGGGATAGACTACATTCAGAGAATACAGAGAGACTGTGTGTCAAATGAGAGAAAGAAAGAGAGAGAGAGAGAGAGAGCGAGCGAGAGAGAGAGAGAGAAAGAGAGAGAGAAAGAGAGAGAGAGAGAGAGAGAAAGAGAGAGACAGAGAGAGACAGAGAGAGAGAGAAAGAGAGAGAGAGAGAGAGAGAGAGAGAGAAAGACTGGGAGAGAGGGTCGGAATTGAACGCCTTAGCAAAGACAGGTTACACCTCCCCTAAGTAACTTACCTGAATAAGGTGGTGGACTTAACCGTTTCAATTAACTATCGTTATAGTAAGAGAAAACTGCTGCTTGTTGTCATTTGTGTGTGACAGAAAACAAAATATGTTCTGCATTGTCTCCATTTGGCTCTCCACTCCTCCAGAACTTGTGTTCCTCAGGTAGTCGTGTCCCGTCCACCCATTTCCAGATCCCCTCCTCCTCACTGTCACTCAGACCAATCCACAATGATTTCTTACAGTTGTCAATGAAGTCCAGCTCCTCTCTGTTGTTGATGATCACCAGGTCTGCTCCCCTCTCTCTGCAGTCCTGTCTGCTCTCCTCCCAGGTTTTTTTCTCTGTGGAGACGTGGTAACAACTGCTACCAAACGTCTGCCAGCCTGGACAGCAGCAGGTGTTGTTGAGTGTCTTTCTCAGGTCCTCTCTCTCTTTAACCAAGGCCTGCTTCTCCTTCATCAGTTCAGTCAGGTTTTTATTGAGGCCATGGGCCAAGCTGTTCCTCCCCTGAATTGCTTTAGCTAAATCTGTACTCAAGCTTGTATTCACTGTCATCAATTCAGTCAGGGTGTTGTTGTACCTGCGGTTCATTTGCTCTCTTTCTCTGATATGTTCCTCAATGACAGTAATACAGTGGAGCCCCATGCCTCTGATGCCAGCCAGTAGGAGAACACACAGCAGCCCCAGACACACTGCAGCAGCTCTGAAGGATCTTCTCTCTGGAGGAGCAGACTCTGCACGCTGATGTCCTGCTGTGATCCGTGGTGGAGCCTCCTCTGGTCCTACACTTCTGAGGGTGTCTGCAGTGTGTCTGGGGCTGCTGTGTGTTCTCCTACTGGCTGGGACTGCATGGGCATGGGGCTCCCACTGTATTACTGTCATTGAGGAACATATCAGAGAAAAGAGAGCAAATGAACCGCAGGTACAACAACACCCTGACTGAATTGATGACAGTGAATACAAGCTTGAGGACAGATTTAGCTGAAGCAATTCAGGGAGGAAACAGCTTGGCCTATGGCCTCAATAAAAGCCTGACTGAACTGATGAAGGAGAAGCAGGCCTTGGTTAAAGAGAGAGAGAGGACCTGAGAAAGCACACTCAACAACACCTGCTGCTGTCCAGGCTGGCAGGCGTTTGGTAGCAGTTGTTGGGCCACTTGCCTCCACAGAGACAAAAACCTGGGAGGAGAGCAGACAGGACTGCAGAGAGAGGGGAGCAGACCTGGTGATCATCAACAAACAGGGAGTGAGCTGGACTTCATTGACAACTGTGAGAAATCATTGTGGATTGGTCTGAGTGGACAGTGAGGAGGAGCAGGATCTGGAAATGGGTGGACGGGACAATGGCCACCTGAGGAACACAAGTTCTGGAGGAGGTGGAGAGCCAAATGGAGACAAAGCAGAAAACTGTGTGGAGCAGGAAAACTCTACAGCACAGAGGAGCTGGAATGATTTACCC
>JAPMUY010002207.1:12500-20013 GCA_026901105.3 Galaxias olidus
GGTGGATACAGGGCTATTTATCACACTGAAGCTTAGATGTAGCAGGGAGGGGAGACGAGGGGGGAGGGAGGGGAGAGAGTGGGGGGGGAGACCTGTCCGCCGAGCGGCGCTACCTTGATTAATGTGATTTGATCTTGACAGCGGACCCCTAATTCATCAAGACCTTGATCTAGCTGTCTCTCTCTCCCGCCTGCGCCAAATTCGTCTAATTACCGGAACATTGCGCGGCAAATTAAGCGCGGGTGTCATTTGTCGGCGGCGGCGGCACTTTATTACGCGCTCGTGGCGCCGTGTCAGAGGTCTCTCCCCTGATTGTCTAACATGACATCCCTCCGTACTCCCTCTTTATCATTGTTTGCATATAAAATAATGAGGGCGCTGCTTATTTTGTCAAAACTGTCATCCTAAAGTAGGGGTCGTTCTTTTTCTTCTTCTTTTCTTTTTTTTCCTTCCTTCCTTCCTTCTTCTATGCTCTAAGCCTACCAGATGGGTTTTTTTTTTTTCGGGTCTGTTAGTTGGTGACAGGGGTTCCAGGCCGTAGTTTTCCCCCCTCTGCAGGCGCAATGGGGGAAGTGGGCTGTGCTATCTGTCTGCGTGTGTTTCTGTGGTGAACGTGGAGCAGGCGGGATATGGGGCCAGGCTGGGCAGTACAAATACCTGTTAAAGGACTTTCTACTTATTTACAGTATATTAGATATTTTTACAGACTTTACATTCATTTTATGTTACTTAATTCAGTAAAGGCCCCAAACACAAATACCCATCAGAGGACTTGATACTGAGATGGGACTGGTTTGGGACTTTTAAACTGTGTTTAATAACATGAAATACATGGGAGGTTTGGTATAATAACTGTAATTTATAGGTTTAGACAGCTATGCCATCATAGAGCATGCCAATGGGCTTCATATTAGAGCCGTTTGAGAGTGAATTTCATATTTGACTTTTGGAATTCTTGCTTAGATACTTAAGGACGATGTCTATGAAGTATCTGTCTCAGAGGGATTTCTCCCACGTCCAATTAAACTTTTAACAAAAAAAAAAAAAAAAAAAACTGGCTTACGATCTGGCGTCTGGCAAACAGCCCCGAGCCATCAGATCAAATCATAGATACTTTTCGGATGACATCATCATCAGAGCCGCCCTCCTGCAGCCTCGTGCTCTCCCGCCCAACCGAGTCAAGGAACACACGCGTGTGTGAGTTCTGCCATTTTGCACCCCTCCCTCCACTGTTTGTTTGTTTGTTCGGCATGGTAAGCAACTGCTCAGCGAAGATTGCTACTTTGTCAAAGTCCTACCCTGTTCTCAGTGCAAAATGACTCTGCACTGTACATATAATTACTGAACACATTTCACCCACCAACCAACTAAGGAGTTTGTGATCGAGACAATTACGGAGATGGAAAATATGTTCCCACGTCTGTTCTAACCGTCCGTGGTGACGTTTAACTGTGTGTCAGACCGTCGGCGTTACACACTGACATACAATGGCTGGGCTGGGGTAGAGTAACCCGTCGGTCTCTTCCTCTGTGTGTGTATCTAGGTCGTTTCTCTCTGCTTTCATACGTGGGGAGTTTAAAAGCGCGGTCCGTCCACACCGTACGTATTGTATTGACCACGCCAGCCCCCGAAATAAACCCACAGCGAGAGGTTTATTGTGGCGCTGCGGTGGACGGTGTGATTTATCTAAATCAGAGGGGCAGCCCGGAGGAACAGACACGGCTCTGTCACGCTGTGATTCATCTCCGGTGTCGCTCCGCCAGCCAGCACAGGGACCATAGGGTGGCCGGCACACACACACACACACACACGTATACACACACACACTCACACACGCATACACACACATGCATACACACACACACACACACACACACACATGCATACACACACACAAACACACATGCATACACACATGCGCATACATACATGCGCATACACATACACACACACACACACACACACACACACACACGCATACATACACATGCATACACAGGCACACATACATACACACACACACACACACACACACACATGCATACACACACGCACACACACGCGCACACACACACACACACACACATGCATACACACACAGACACGTACACACACACACACACACACACACAAACACGCACGCATACACACACATGCATACACACACACACACATGAATACACACATGCGCATACATACACGCGCATACACACACACACACACATACATATACATGCATACACAGGCACACATACATACACACACACACACACACACACACGCATACATACACATGCATACACAGGCACACATACATACACACACACACACGCATACACACACACACGCACACACACACACACACACATACATACACGCGCATACACACACACATACACACACACATGCATACCCACACATGCATACACAGACACCTGACATACACACACAGACAATCTCTCACACGCACACATACTGTAAAAAAACAGACAATCTTACACAAGTGCACACATATAAACACATACATGCTCATGCACATATTCCAAAACACACACACACACACACACACACACAGACAATCTCACACACACAAACACACACATACACACACAAAGACATATAAACACACACATAAAGACATATAAACACACACATACACACATAAAGACATATAGAAACACACACGTACACACATAAAGACATATAAAAACACACACATAAAGACATATATAAACACACACATACACACATAAAGACATAAATACACACATACACACATAAAGACATAAATACACACATACACACGTAAAGACATATAGAAACACACACATACACACATAAAGACATATATAAACACACACATATACACATAAAGACATATATAAACACACACAAACACACATAAAGACATATAGAAACACACACATACACACATAAAGACATATATAAACACACACATACACACATAAAGACATATATAAACAAACACATAACACGCATAAAGACATATATAAACAAACACATAACACATAGACAGATATAAACACAAACACATACTAGGCAGACATGTGCACTTACACACACTTTTGTGTAAATGAAAGAGTCTCCACAACAACTTCTTGTAAGTCGCATACCACCCAACACACACACACACACATACACACACGCACACACACAATAGATATCTGAGACTCCTCCCAGCCATAGTTAGATTGCTATAGTCGCTAAGTCTACATAGTGAGGTCTTTTGAGGATACGAGCTACTTCTACCCAATTAGCCAAGCAGCAAAAGTGATACTAAGCAGATGAAATCTCCACTACAGGTTTGATATATAAATATGTATGTGAAACCAGCAGTCAAGGTGTCGCTAATTGGCTAGAGGTAGCTTGTATCCTCACTGTACACTTCTTCTTGCCTACAAGTTTAATTTGTTTTCGTTTGTTTATCATAAATTGTGTCATGGCATTACTAAATACTCAATAAACAACTTTATTAGAACAATTTTTTTTCTGGGAAAAGTTCCAATCCGGACAAGCAACAGAGGAGAATGGAAGACGTGGCCTGTGACGTAAGGTTGTTTTAACGGAGGCGTCTATTGAAATCAGGCTGTTTGAAGTCATAACTCAGCCCACGGCGTAGAAGAAGTATTTGGAGATGATCAGAATCATCACTGCTTTTCCACTACGATATCATTACCTCTCTTACTGTACGGTGTACTGAGATGAACCCAATGAAAACACAAGTTGCCATGCTTTATAAGAGATGTAGAGGTTTCACCCAGAAATGTTTCTGTTGCTCCAACAGTTCCACACAAAGCCATCGGTTAAAGTAAATATTGTATAAAAGATGCCCTTTGGATCCACACTGAATATTCTAACGTTGCCTAGCAAAAATAAATAATTCCTGCATGGAACTCCTTAAATCGAAGAACTCTTTGATTGTGTGGCGTTCTATTGGTTCTGAAGTTCTGGAACCCCTCTGAACTCCCCCTCCCACCCGGGAGGTCAGGTTAAGTGAGAGCCCGTGTTGACCCACTAGCATTGACCGAATGATACCCCTCCCAAAAGCCTGTCATGGACGGTGCATCCCAATAATCTTGGGATGGCAATGGAACAATAATGCCTTTCCAGAGGCTAATGTTGCCCATTTGAAGATGGCGCATTACTTATTTAGTTGCCTCGGCATCATCACAGTGGGGTTTGTTGTCTGTTTCTTTTTTGTCGAGAAGGGTTGGCTTGCTGTAAAATGTCAGTAAACCTACAACATTTATTTCGGGTATTTGTTCTATTCGTAGTTGAAGCGCAGTTTGGCTCCATATGATCAGCTCATTGTTTGGAGCCAAACTATAACCTTTTCAAGCATACATGCATACATACATAACTGGGTGCAATATATATATCTATATATCTATATCTATATAACTATATCTATATATATATATATATATATATATATATATATAGATATATATATAGATATATATGTGTGTGTATATATATATATATATATATATAATACGATTAGGCTATTTTCTTTCTTTATTTACCATAAGAGTGATCAAACTTTCTGTGTGACATGAAATGTGTTGTTCCTGAGGCTGCCTGAGGTCGCCAAAGTCAACGCCTGTCCAACCACATATCACTTGGGTCCTACAGGCAGGGTTATCAATAGCTGGCATGACCATAAATAGAGATTCTTCTTTGTCCTTCAGCATTATACCAGCATGTATATATGGAGACTGGCTCTCTCTTTGCTTTGCTGCTTCAGTGAAGAACTTTTGTTTTTGAAGGCTGTGCGCTGACTTGCAGGTGTAGTAATAAAACCTTACCGAAGACACTCTCTGGTTTGCAAATTCCTTAAATTCAGAAATGTCCAAGACAGTGAACGTATTATGTATCCATCTTAGTGGGGTTATAGCTTTTGCATCGTGAGGCTGTGAGTTATGGTTTCTAAAATTAAATTCTCGGTCTTCACTTTGAATTATGTGCCAGAAATTATGAGACTGCGAGTTTGAATGCACCACGGTGCTTCTTGAAGTCAATAAAGTTAAGCCATTTAATAACAATAATAATAAAAAATATTCAGTTTGCTTACAACTCTTTGTCCTATATTTTGGAGAATATCTGGTAACAGCACACTTAGTGCTTTACCTTTCTACCCAGTAACAGTTCCCTTAGCAGTGTACTGCCCTGTTTAACCTGGTAACAGTTCCCTTAGCGGTGTGCTGCCCTGTTTAACCCGGTAACAGTTCCCTTAGCGGTGTGCTGCCCTGTTTAACCCGGTAACAGTTCCCTTAGAGGTGTGCTGCCCTGTTTAACCCGGTAACAGTTCCCTTAGAGGTGTGCTGCCCTATTTAACCCGGTAACAGTTCAGTTGGCAGTGTGCTGCCCTGTTTAACCCGGTAACAGTTCCCTTACTCTGATGGCTTTCCCCTCTGCAGTGATGCTGACAGACACCTGTCAGGGGATATTTACACATGGGACACATTCGGGAAGAGTCACAAGTGAGGAGTAGGAAGGTCATCATCCTTGCAGTCCAAAGTGACTTCAGTTCAGGTGAAACAAGGAGTGGAATTAAGTTCAGGCAAACAGATGTCGACCATTGATCTGTAATGTCGAAAATTACAATGGAGTCAGGCCCAAGTCAAAAGTGATGTTGCCTTAGACAATTCCGTCGGGACTTTTGATCTCCTGTCCGGGTGAATCGCTGTCTGAGTGACTGGATATCCTATACACGCTACGGAGTTCCACAACCACACACACACACACACACACACACACACACACACACACGGGTCAAGTTGTTGGAGATAGGTCACGGTGTCTGGAGGTACCTGTCGGACTTTGATCTTTAGACTGTCAGTGTCTTTTAAGTTGCACACTGCACACATGCATGCTAACATGCGTATCCTTCTTTTTCATTCTCTATCGCTTTCTCTGTCTCTCTCAATCCTTTTCTACTCTCCTCTCCCTCTATTTCTCTCTCTTGCTCCCACACTCTCTCTTGTATAGATCTCTCTCTCTCTCTCTCTCTCTCTCTCTCTCTCTCTCTCTCTCTCTCTCTCTCTCTCTCTCTCTCTCTCTCTCACACAACACACACACACACACACACACACACACACACACACACACACACACACTGTGCTCTGCTTTGGTCAGACAGCATATCACACACAGGCCGGTATCTTCAAAGGACTTTGGGTCTTGATTGAAGTAACGCTGCTTGTAAGAACCAGCTACTGTCAGTCCCAACTATTTCATGCATGACCTATGTGTGCACATACTGTGTGTGTGTGTGTGTGTGTGTGTGTGTGTGTGTGTGTGTGTGTGTGTGTGTCTGTCTGTCTTGGCGTGTGTGTGTGTGTGTGTGTGTGTGTGTGTGTGTATGATGGCGCACCAGGGCGCCCTCGTGTTCAATATGTCAAAATATACTTGCTGTTGTTTCTTTCCGTGAGTGTGATTGTGTGTGTGTGTGTGTGTGTGATTGTGTGTATGTGTCCACCCACAATACACCCGACAATCCATCTCCAGTGTGACCCTGAGATTGTGGACGGCATTCAGACGTGCTCCCCTTCTCACACGAGATCTTACTGGGCTAACCTAAGAAACGTCAGGTAACAGCCCCCCATGGTTATGTCTGGAAGCCTGGCAGCGCACACATGATGCTTCTTCCTGTCCGACTGGAAACACCCCCCACCCACACCCCCTCTCTTGTCTCTCCACGGGTCACTCTGCCACAGATCAAAGAGTCGCAAGCCAGGGGGAGGACATTGGACCTGATCTCGCTCTCGTCCCAGTTTCGGTGCGTCGTGTGCACGCGGGGAAACGAGACGGTTGATTGACGCAGGTTTAAGACTGACTCAAAGACGATGGGCTTCACCCTAAGTGGGTGACGGTACTGTGTTGAGGACCCTGCAGATAGTGGGGTTGACCTTTAGTGGGTTATGGTACTGTTTAGGACCCTGCAGACAGTGGGGTGCACCCTAAGTGGGTCATGGTACTGTGTTTAGGACAGTGGGGTTGATCTTTAGTGGGTTACGGTACTGTCTTTAGGACCCTGCAGACAGTGGGGTGCACCCTAAGTGGGTCATGGTACTGTGTTTAGGACAGTGGGGTTGATCTTTAGTGGGTTACGGTACTGTCTTTAGGACCCTGCAGACAGTGGGGTGCACCCTAAGTGGGTTATGTCACTGGGATGAGGACCCTGCTGGGTTGTTTCAGGTGGGACAAATGAAGAACAAATAGACCAGACACAGGAAACATGATATCAAAAATATATTATGCATTTAAGGAAGGCAACATGTGCAGTACATATTACATAACCAATGCTATATTCCACTCCACTTACTCAGAGTTAACAAGTTAAGTTGTTAGTGTAGATCTTGCTTTTGTTTAACTGTTACGAAATGTGTCAATTTAAACAATATTTCATATTGTAAATATGCTGAAAGAGCCATAGGTAGCTGAGGAATAACTCAATAGGTTAATTAACGCTGGAGTTACCTTATAAATG